>JAABLL010000115.1:5193-18533 GCA_012295475.1 Phytophthora gonapodyides | reverse complement strand
TTATTTACCTGATAGACTTCGTCTGTCGGGAGATTTCCCTGTGATATGGCAGTGAAATGAGTAAATGCGAGCTCATTGCCAGGTGAAAACCGACTTACTGCGCACGAAGACGAGTTGCAGTCCCCAGAGTAGCAGCAGTCGAGTAGCCCGGAGCCGTGAGCGACGCCCTTGAGTAGGCCTGCGAGTCAGACATCATTGCGTTAGTGTCTTAAGGAGCGCCAGAACCAAAGTTGTGTCGTACCGGAAGAATCGCCTTGTACGAATAGCACTGGGTCGGTTGAATCGGAACCGGCGGTTGCTTCCAAGCTGGAAGTCTGGTCTTGCTCTTGCGCGTATTCGCTTCAGCTGTTCGGGACGATGCTTCCTCGATTGGACCAGTATCAGTGATTGGGTTGAGTCTTTCTTGATCGCTCGACGTATCTGAATCTGAAGACGACTCTGCGGCTTGGTTTAAAGACCACACCAGCTCACAGCTTACAGGACTAGGACACTGGGTATCTGCCACAGCTACCTCGCATGTGCTTGCACTGGTCTCCTCGGATTCAGGAGCAGTAGACTGCAAGCGAGTGGGAAATTGTCGCGTCAAGGCACCTTCTTTTTTTTCTCTCATGAGCAAGCACTTACCTCGGTAATTTGAGGGAGCGACGGCTGCTTGCTCAACCCTTTCGCAACACGATCCAGCTCCCTCAGTTTGCTCTTAAACTTCTCAAGGCCTTGCTCGAATTCCTCTTGCGCCTGTCTGGAGTGGTTCATGTTAGTGAAAGGGAAGCGATCGAACGAGACTGGCGAGGAAGCCAACGAATCGCCACTGACTCCACCCACCGCTTTTGGTTTTCTGCTAGCTGCTTCATCCGGCGCAAGCGCGCTGTCGTTTCCTGCCGCAGCCTTCTCTCCATAATTTTCTGTTCCTCGTCGGTATCTTCATTCTTCTCGTGTGTGTCTACGCGCTCGTCCTTGTCGCTAAGAGAGGGCTGTTGATTTGACCTACTCAGCAATGACATCACACATTAATGCAAAATGTAAAATAGACACTGACACTGAATGCATCGCGTACACTTGCAGGCGCTTGACCGTCTTCCTGTGGAACGATCGGAGTGCAGCAGTCTCTGCGCGTTCACCACACGCGGAGCTTGGCGCCGTGGCGCCCGTATTCTTTTGCTGGCACTTTGCACGGATGCGCTCCTTCGCTCGTAGTCGACTCTCCTGTGCTCGCCTTATCTTGTCTGCAACTTGTTGTGCCGCACTCACTTCGTCCTCCCGTTGCAGATCCGCAGAGCGCCGCATCTGCTGACTCTCGAGCTGGTTCGTCCTGGCCACGCGGGCCCTCGCGCGCTCCTGCGCCTGCTTGACCTTGTCCAACGCCCGCTTTCTTCGGTCCTGCTCCTGTCGGTGAATCTCCTCCTGGTGTAGTTGTCGCTGACTCGCGCTCGCGCTCTCGCCCTGCTTGACGGACTTGCTGCCCTTCGGAGCCGCGACCAGCGGGAATTTCGCGCTGCTGGTGGTCTCCTCGTCTCGCTCCTTCACCACGGCAGGTCTCGGCAGTATCTCCGGCAGCTGGATCTCCCTGGCAGCCTGGCACAGCCGCCTCGCTCTCGCCAGCAGCTCCTCGTCCTCCATGGGCATTGCGCACGAAGAGGCACTTCAACTTCTGGTTCCCGAACCCTAGTCGTTTCGCCAATTTCGGATTGGTGTAAAGTCTTCCATTTTTGCCCAATCACAATTTAGGCCAACTCCGCGCTGCTATTGGCCAATTTTCCGTCCACGTCACCGCGCCCGGCATTCGCACATCGGCGCCCAAGACCGCAAGAAGGTTGAGACCATGGCCGACGTCGTGACCGCCGAGCAGCTGCGGCTGGAGCGCAAGAAGCTGACGCTGCTGCGCCGCCCCCTCAGCACGCTGTACCACTTCGGCGCCGTGTTCCTGCGCTTCCTCAAGTGGCTGGCGCTCAGCGTGGAGCGCAGCAAGGCCGTCCGCTTCGCGCTGCTTCCTCTGCTGCTTGTCTGGCTGCTGGCCTCGAGCCGCGACGGCCCGCACCGCGTGCTTCTGGACGAATTCAACGACAGCGTCAAGTTCGTGGCCTGGTGGGTGGGACTGGGCGTGCTCTCGAGCGTGGGGCTGGGCACGGGCATGCACTCGGGCATCCTGTTCCTGTTCCCGCACATCTTCCTGGTCGTGCAGGGCGCGCAGGAGTGCAGGTCGCTGGACTTCGACAGTCGCCACCACATGTGGTTCCACCCGTTTGAAGCCAACTGCAACAACGTGCCGGACGTCTCCACCGTCACCTTCGCCGCCATCTTCTGGAAGGTTTTCCTGCCCTGCATGCTCTGGGGGGCAGGCACGGCGGCCGGAGAGATCCCGCCCTACGCACTCAGTCGCGCTGCCAAGCTCGCTGGCCAACGCAACGAAGAGTTCGAGGAGATCGCCGAGTCCAAGTCCCAGTACAACCTCATGAACAGCATGAAGGACTGGATGATCCGCTTCCTCGAGAAGCACGGCTTCTTCGGCGTGCTGCTCATGTCGGCGTGGCCCAACATGGCCTTCGACCTGTGCGGCATCTGCTGCGGCCACTTCCTCATGCCCTTCTGGACGTTCTTCGGCGCCACGCTCATCGGCAAGGCACTCATCAAGGTGAACCTGCAAGCCGCCTTCTTCATCACCATCTTCACGGACGCGCACCTCAAGCGCGTCGAGGCCTTCATCGGACGCGTCACGCCCGAGACCTGGGGGATGGGCTCTCGTGTCAGCGAGTTCCTGCTCGAGTGCCGCGAGAAGTTCCACTCGGCGCAGGTCGAGGCCGCGGCCGAGCACGCGGGCACAGCCGCCGCGTCCAGCAGCAGTCTGGTCTCGCAGCTGGGCTCGTTGGTCATGGTGGCCTTCATCGCGTACTTCGCCATCTCGTGCATCGAGCAGTTCGCCCAGCAGCACGCGGCCGAGGAGGACGAGGAGAAGCTCAAGAAGCACAAGTAAACGTCCAAGATACAACACGTCCGGGCGGGAACAGCAGACGCAAAGGAGGAACTTGTAAATCTCCTGCGTCCAACACTCGAAGAGGAGGACAAGAGCGTGTTTCGTGCGCGGACAGAACTGGCATTTGCATACTATTGATCAGTATTCCTTCCGCTATTAATCAATTGGAGAATAGAGAGCTTGGCTGTGTCTGCCCTAGATACACTACGCCTTCTTGCCAGTCGACTTCTCCTCGCGCAACTTGAGATCTGCGCGCTGCAGAGCCTCGAGCCGCAGCTTCTCGGACTGCGCCAGAACTTCATCGCCATTCTGCAGCACATCAAAAGCAACCGGTTAGAAATGCTTTTTTCTCATCACCAGCAAATAGTTTTTCTACCCACCTTCAGGGCGGTGATATCCTCGCGGTAGCGTACGTCAGAAGGAAGCGGCTTCTCGACCGGCAAATGCTCAAATGCTGGCTCCGACTCGACGTGCCAGTAGCTAGAAATGTGCGACACCAATGACGAGTTAGCTTGGCTGCATTACCGCCTTGACAATGTGATCAGATCACTTACGTTTTGCCGTCAAACTGGAGGTGTGACAACCACGAGCCGTTCACCGTTGCCAGTGCGTTCTTGGCAGATTTCTGGGAGGATAACACAGCGTGGAAGTCAGCATCAATCAACAACACCCTAGCCAACTTAACGTAGCAAGTTGCTACCTTTGCTGGGTAGATGCAGCCCTTGATGTCATCGCCTTGCGACTTTTTCAAGAAGCTGTTGTTCGCGTCGAATTTGAGTTCGCCAACGAGGCGGTTGGCAGCGTCCTCAAAGCGCGAGGAGCCCACAATTTCCACCACTCGGTCGCCGAACAAGATGCCGCTCATCTTGATCTGGGGCATCGTGTACGTGATCACCACGCCGTCGTGGAAGGAGACGGCCGCAGTGCCGTTTTGGTAGTTGACGAGAGAGTTGCGGGCTGAGACGGACTCGAACTCGTAAAGTCCCGACATTCGGTACAGCCCCTTGGGGCCTACGACGGTGAACGCAGACTTGACGGGGTGGTGGCTAACGTGCTCCATGAACACTTGCGTGCCGTCCGGATACGTAGCTTCGTAGGTCTCTCCTAAGATGGGGTTGAACGGCTTTAGCTGCCCGACACAAAAGTGCAAGCCACCCGCCACAAATGCCATCACAAACTTCATGCGTTCGATCGGATCTGCTCCACTCAGTGCGGCCTTCTTGAGGACGGTCGGAGCGTAGTTCCACCCGTTTGCCACACGCTCGAGAAGAGATCGCGGCTCGAAAATACGGATCGGCAAGGAGATTCGAACCGCCAGCTTGCCTGACAGAAGCTGCGATCCGACCTGCATCATGACTTCCTTGAAAACGCCCTGCTGCTTCTTGAGCGTCTCTCGGTCCTGGAAGAGCAAGCCACCGCGCTTGTTCGGCTTGAAGTGCTCCATCCACTGCATACGGTCCTTGATCTGCAGCTGAGCCCACGAGTCCTGCGCACTGAGCGTTGGACGCTGCTGACTGCTTTCACTTGGCGGCTTGTCATTGGAACTGATCGTGGATTCGATGGCAGCTTTCTGGGCCTCACTGGAGCTGATTGAATCGCGGGGAACGATAGTGTCGATGTGCAGGCTCACAGTGGAGAGAACGAGGCCGTCATTGCCGAGTTCACGCGTCGACATTGCGGACTTTTGGAAGGAGATGGTAGTTCACGATCTGTTCGCACCAAACTTGCACGGGGCCGAGAAACGAAGTCTGGAGCAATGGAACCGCTTGTGCCGCTGGGCGGTGAGCGCTTGTAGATATTCCTGGCGCTTGATTGCCTGCCATGCTCTGGCTCCATGGCGGAGCGTTGGGCATCGTGGAAATGCACATGCTGCTATTCCTGGGCAACACACACTTTTCCTCGATGTGCGTAACGAATGGTTCATGCTGGCCAAGATTTCCACCACGTGGTCAACTTCAGTTCAGATCGCGTATCACACTTGAGGTCGGCATTTTTTGCCTTATTTTACCACTCGATCAACTTGGCTGAGTTTGTTGTCAGGTGAAAACAAATTTGCAGCACCACCGAACGAGTCCTCAAATTCCGCGGTCTTTCGTTCAGAAGGAACGAAAGTGGTCGGTGAAGTTGTACGCGATACACATGGCTGCGCGAAGTGACTGTCTATTGCAGGGATGGTAGGTATCCGGAAGGCGACCAAGTCGCCCTTTACTGCTGTTCAGCCGGCTTGGGCGCGTATTCCGAGATAAGGGCCGTGATCGCATCGTACGTGTAGAGGGACGACGTGTGGCCATCGCTCCACGTGACTGCGAAAGCATAGTTGCCCTGCATTGTCTAGTTAGTACGCTATTATCAAGCCAAGACGACAAACTCGACGCACCTTTCGCTCGACTGTAGTGGGGTGGATGTCGTCAGCAATGGTAGCTGGGTCCAAAATCTGTAGAGCAAGTTTGTGATTAACAAAGGGGAATAATTCATACGCCGAAGCTAGCACAGTTACCTGTTCTCCAGTGAACTCATCGATGCATTGAGCACAACGGCACCTGAACGATTCAAATAAACACAACCGTCAGAGAAAACTGAACGACCGTGTCAAAAGTGCTGTGCAGGATAATATCTTACCGTGCACGGAGGTCGCCGGGGTGAAGGACCGCCTCCTTGGCCGCGCTCAGGCTGTATAGGCGAAGGACGATGCCGCGGTTCTTATCGTAAAGCAGTTCGGGCGCCAGCCGTACATTGTGCTTTAATACCACCAGCTCCTTTGCAACCTAGCAACAACAGGTTAATCCAACGCCAGCAGCACGTACAAGAATACAAAGCACAATACATACGGTGGTGGCTAGTGAGTCGTACGTCTTCTCTTCGTCGGGCGACAGCCCAGACAGAACAAAAGGACTGCATCAAACACACAGAAGAAGCAAAGGTTAATTCCTAGCTTGGCAAGTAATACGCTTCTTCCGAAAAATGTACGCACCGTCCCGAGTCACCAGACAAACTGAACTGCTCCGAGATTGGCAGCTTGAACACATTCTTCATGTTGTACTTGTCGACGAGCTCCTGCGTGTGACCCGGGCCTGCAAATATCAGCACAAGTGTCAGACATTATCCTCTCAAATTGGAACCAACAACCAGCTTACCAAACGGGTAGTGGCGTTCTCCATGCGAGCAGTCGAAGTAGGACATGTTCTCTACAACAGCCGCCGTTTTCACCTGAATAATTACCACAGCAGCGTTAGTAAGAGCGAAAACGCGATACCAGCGGTCGATGTTTCGTCTACCTTCAGATCTTCGAACATGGAAATCCCTTTCTCGACATCTACGAAGCTGGAGAACGCATGAAAGCCCGATCAGCGCACTGCAACATAGCGTATGTACAGACACGACTGTGGGCGTACCTGAGTCTCTGTGGCGTCGTCACGACAACCGCTGCCGAGATCGCCATTTGCTGCGAAAGTGAGATCTGGATATCACCCGTTCCTGGCGGCATGTCCACTACCAGATAGTCGAGGTCGCCCCATTCCGTGCCAAGAACGAGCTGGTCGATGAGCTTCGAGACCATGGCACCACGCATCACAGCGGCACCGACGCCTGCTCGAGTCAATAAACAGCGTAAGAACACATTCGCATTACCCAACCACATATTTATCGAGATCAGGCCTCACCTCCAGCACCCGGAGCCGCTCGCTGGTTCACAAAGCCGAACGACATGCACTTGACACCCTCGTACTCCACAGGCACGACGAAGTTCTTGACTTTCCTCGACTGGCGAATCGTCTGGTCTTCTGGTGAGATCATCGTCGGCAAACTCGGTCCGTAAATGTCGGCGTCCAAAATGCCCACCTGAGCGCCGCGCTTCGCCAGACTGCAAAAAAGGCAATCAAAGCATCCCTTGTTAAGCCAACCACGCCCTTTTCTCTGACCCTGCAACAGCCCTGCACACTCACCTGAACGCCAAATTCACCGCCACCGTGGACTTGCCCACTCCGCCCTTGCAGCTCGACACGGCAATGATCTCCGACACATGAGCCAGCGACGAGAAGCGGCCGGCACGGGCATTGCGCGGCCGAGACTTCGTGATCTCGAAGTCCGCTGCCTTGACCCAATCCAGTTCCTTTACGGCCAGCTGCGCCTCATGCTGCCACTGCAGTCAATAGCAACACAACCAATTGAATATCCCAAAACGTGCGGCGGAGAGCATTTCAAGTACTCAAACCTGCTGCGCCAGCTCCGTAAGCGCCGGTGACGGTGTCTCGATCTTGCAGGAAATACGCCCGTCCTCGGGCGTCACGCGCAGGTCCTGAAGTAGTTAATTATGCCACGAATTGAGCCACATATTCGCGAAATGTATCGATGTATCAATCGTGCGACGCACCTTGACGCGGCCCAGAGACACGATGTCGCCCAGCCCCAGGCCGTCCGACACGCCGCGCAGTTTCTCCAGCACCTGCGACTCTAGCTGCGCCGCCTGACGCGTCGACAGCGCGCGCATTGAGCGGCGCGTCAGCACCGAGCGAGCAGCTCCCCACCGCAGCATTTTTGACGGGCAAAAATGTGTTTAACAAGCCTTAGGAGATATGGACTACGATACTTTGGTTTGATGTGGTGCACATGTGATGTCGAAAAGACGCGAAAAGAGATGGCTACACCTACACTTTTGAGCAATGGGCACGGAGATGGCGGAGGTGCGTCGATAGGGAGGAATTTGGCTGGGATGTAGGTGACTGAGACGAGTGTGGTGAGTATTCGTAGGATGAGGCGGAGGTGGAGGCGTTGCTGGAGCAGATCGCGCTGGCCAAGCGCAAGGAACTGCGGCTTCGAGTCGAGAAGAAGCGGATCCGAGACGAGTTGGGGCAGCTGCAGGCGGTAGACACCACTTTTGCAATGATACAAGGCGTGTATTATCTAATTACAGTTGACCGTTTAACTGTGAGGACAGGGCACGCTTTGGTCGCGCGAGGAGCAGACGCAGAAGCAGCTCCAGGACGTGCGACGAGCGAAGGAGCAGCTGGAGGCTCAGAGGAAGACGGAGGAGGAGAAGCTTGCCAAACTCAGCGGCAATTTGAAGGAACAGGTACGACTGAAGAGTGACAAGAGCTTATTGTTTTGAGTACAGGCTGATGAAGTTGTGTTGAGTGCTGTAGGAGCTGAGGTTTCGCAAGGGGATGAACACGAAAGCCAGCCCTTTCCAGCATGCAGCGGCGTCCGTCGTAACAAGCTCGCCTCAGTCAAGTGAGAACTTGAACCAGAAGGAGAATACAAATGTGCAGGCGCAGACAGCTGCGAACAACATGGCTTCTGGCTTACCAGACACGAAATCATCGCCGTCACCACCCCCACGTAAGTGCAGTGGCGAGCTCTCAAATCTTACCGTCGCTCTACAGATCTGAACTCTGTACTCTGCGGACACAGCTCGATCTCGCGACGGCGCCCCCATTCCTGGCGATCAATACGCAAGTACTCAAGAATTTGATGCGCTACAGCATCTCATTCGGAATATCAACTGCGAGGAGCAGCAAAAACGGATCGAGAAGCTCCAGGCTGAGCTAGAAAAGGCAAACTCTCGTCGTCAAGACGCCGATTTCGACATGTCATCGGTAAAGCTGGCAAGGCGCTCGACCGAATCGCTAAATACTAACTTGTATGGCCAGGACGAGTTCGCAGCGGATGCCCTTCCACCAGGTTGACATCTACTCCTTTTCGGTATTGCCATGGCAAGTAGCTCATCCGCATCTGTTGTGTCTTCTGTTTGAATAGGCTCAAGATCCCTTGATGACAGACAAACGGTGGCCGTCCGAAAAGCTGTTAACAAGTTTATCCACCTTAAGCCGCTGTATGGATCTCATTCCAGTCAGCCCCCAAGAGCAGAATCACCGCCTGCTAAGCTTGCCCATCCAGTCGAAAACGTACCAGCAACTCCGCTCCCTCAGCCAGCAATACCCCATAGCGCACCAAGTCCAGCGTATCCTCAGCAATTCGCTCTACCTGGTTATCCCCAGAACTACCCCGCACCCATTGCTGCCTACCCGACTTTCCCGCCCCCAATGATGCCGATCAACCCGTACGGGATGGGATTTCCTTCGCCTTATTTCCTTGGATGTGGGTACCCAGCCGCACCTCCGTGGCTTCCTCCGGGTGTTTCCTATCCGTACCAGGTTGGAACTACATCTCCACCAGAACATGCACCGAATCCTGCACTGCATCAGCAAGAGGAGGAGATTCGGCGATTGGAGCGTGAACTAGAAATGCAACGAATTGCCAGCGAGCAGCAAGCTGAATCAAAGGAGTTTGATCGGCTTCAGAGCCGTCTGAGAGAGCTTCAAGTACGTGATCGCAATAACCTTTTGATTCTTGTTTTTACGTGTACTAATTGGTCTCAAAGTAGTCCAAGATTTCAACACTGACAGTCGAAGACAAAACCCTGGAGGGCTCCACCGATGAGATTGCGGCTGACGAGAAGGACGATTTGGTCCTCAAAACGCTGAAGGTACTGCGCTAGTCTTTGCGTTGAATACTCAGGCTATGCTACCGTAATTACAAGCGTCATTTTGTGTACAGAGGCAGCATCTTGAAAGTCTGGTTAAAGTCCGGAATGAACGGGATCTTCTGGAAGAACAAGAAAAGGTTAGCCACATTTTGAAAAGCGGGTTATCTTGCAGTAGTTTCTAACATATCGTGCGTGTGTTAGCTTGAAGAACTGAAGGAGCAAATTCAACGCCGGAGGGAGGAGAAAAAACGCGAGTTGGATCACGAAGACTGGGTTGCCAAACAGAAGCGGGAACTGGTCGCTCTTCGGCTACAGCGTGCTATTCAGAACAACGATGGGAAACGAGGTGGAGCACAAATCGACCTTCAAGAAGAATCGAAGGAGCCGTACAACCCGGACAGTGGCTTTGCTCTCTTCTGGGACTTTGCTATGGGCGTACCTGCAACAGCAAACGACTTGCAGGTACGGCTTCCTTCCAGTCCAAACCATCATGCGAAATTTGCTCATGTGTTTTCTTCAGATCACTTACGCTGTATTCGAGGGGAGGATCATACGGACACCGTTCAAAGTCGTTACTGCAAAAGAGACCAAGGCGCTCGGTCCACAGCACAAGCTCTGCTCGTTTCTCTCCTCTCGTCACGTTAAGAAAATAGCTGCAACGTCAGATTTACGTGTTATCGTGGAGGTGCGACGACTGCAGTAGGAAGAGCGTCATTTGGTTGGAGAACTGACATTTGTTTGTTGTTGTGAAGGTGGCTTCAGTGGCACAAAGCGGTGCTGGCGGCTCGCGGATTCCAACGAGTTTAGGCTGGACAGCACTTGACGTGTTTGGATTGACAACCGAAGGAGACTTGAACTTAGCGTCAGGATTTTTCAAGCTTCCAGTGAAGCAGTCTGCCATGCCAGATCCATCAAAGATACTGGTTCTCCCACCAGGAATTGGCGAATGTGGCGACATACGGGTGCATATCCGATTGGTGCATGGTGAACGTGCAGAAGAAGCTTCTCGGGTGCTTGTAGACCCAGAATTACATGCAGGTACAGCGACAACTGTCTGTGTGGAGACGAAGATCGCTAGTGCTAACATCATTATTTGTGTGCTTGACTACAGCACGATATCAACTACCAGACAATGGGAAGGCTGCTCCCAGGCCGCAGTCAAAAGGTTTGCAGGCTCGTCGGCCGTCATTACCCGGTAGAAGGACCCCCAACGATAAGCCCACAGTCGCAAAGCCTCCCAATGACCAGAGGGCAATTTCTCCGCCTGGATCAGTCGAACGCCTGGCCGACCCAGCTTTTCCTCAGAAGCAAGATTTCCTCGACGTCGACCGCTTACGTTTGCTTTCGGCGACATCATCTCGGCCACCGAGTACGCGCCCACGCTCGAATATCCCACCAACGGAGGACAGATCTCGATTGCCACCTTTTCATGAAGATAGCGATGCTGAGGCCGACGAGCCCTGGATCCGCGTTGATAAAACGATCGAGTTGCAAAGACGTCTACTGGGTGGGAATCCGTTCCTTCCGGGGGATGGCTTCAATTTGTATATCGACGGAGGCCGCGGGTTCCCGGATAGCGCCACCATTTCCAAGGTGACAGTCGCAGCACTTCACGCAGATCGGACCCAAGTGATCACTGAAGACGGAAGCGCGTTTGCACCTGCAACATCTGACGCTTTTAACCCAGTTTTCAATGCGGTGCGTAGTTGTGTGCGACGAATTGGATCCAACTCATTTGATCTCACCAGCTTTTGATTACTTGTAGTACGTGGAGTATCGGCAAAGCAACTTTAACCCGACGCTTACGCTGGTCATTCGTGTCGACACCATCGAGCTGATTTCTAAGCGACCAGTGATCCTAGGATACACGGTCTTCCCAGTGTTTCTCGATGTGGAGACGCGGGATCAGCCCAATCGCCCGAGTATTCCCCAGTTCNTCCGCTGAAGTAAGTCAACCGCTGAGTGCGAAGTCATGCGAGGAGTTTCCTCGAATACCGTGTGCGACGGTATTGCTCCGAGTCACCCGAGCGAAGTTGGTATGGATTAGAGGTGAATCATCCGAATCAACGCGTTGTAAAGCTAACGCGTGCGTGCTGACAGTCAGGGGACGGATTGGCGTTGCTTTCGCGCAAGGATTTTCCACCAAACGAGTGGGCAGCGAAGGGGTTACTGGCACCAGCCCCTCAGTACTACGAACAAACCTACGATTCGCTTCGATGCGTTCCCTCCGGTATCGAAGAGAGAATCTACTCCATTCGGGTGAGTATTATTTGTAGTGGGATTTGTTGACCAGTTTGGCAAGCTCATTGCTGTTGTTATAATATGACCGAAGCACAAGAACCGAAGGCCGAAAACTGTATCCCAGTGTCTCCAGCAGGTTTCACTCAGTATCAGCGAAGCTCGGGATATGCTCAAGGTTGACGGTGCTTCTGGATTCCTCTGGGTCTCATTAGATGCATCTAACTTCGTCACGTTTCGTGGTATGGCAGACCAAACCTTTAACCTATCTCGATCCCACATCAGCTCTCCGATACGAGCCTACCATTGGATTTCGGGTTGCAGTGGACGCGCTGCACAACGTGAAAACAAAAGGAGGGCCATTCTTCAGAGTTCTCTTTTCGGTTTACCCGCCTGGATCCTTCTACCAAGCGATTCGGCTGACTGGGGATGTGTATTTCACCACCACAACGGACTGGGCAAGTGCTCAGGCATCACCTGAATTCGCAGACGGGTATATGGTGGGTTGTGCTACGTTTAATGCTGGTGATACGAGTTGGTACTCATTCTTTCCGTGCGTCTCAAGACGCTGCGGGACTCACCCAGCGATCAATCGCTCGTGGTGCTCTTTGACGTCCGAAGCGTAACTCGCCATCCGAAAACTGGAGTGATCACATCGCAGCAGTATGGCTGGACGTTCCTCCCAGTGCTTGTCCATGGTCGTTCCGTTCAAGCAGGCGTCAGCCAACTTCCCATTTTCCAGGGAGAAGTCAACCTGGTGCGCTGGGTACGAAAGCGGTAAACTGTTTTCCTGGGGTCTAAGCGAACTTGTGCGATTTAGGGAATACTGAGGGGAACAATCGGTGGGCTGCGCGCTTTGGTCGACGATATTGCGAACGACAAGATGAAGCAATTGGTTCCAGTGGCTGAAGAGGGCGCATCGCTCTTTGTGCGTCTCCAAGACCCTCAACTCCCCCACCTATCGTCGCAACCACTCGTAAGTACTTTGACGTCGTGTTGCAGGTAAAACTTGTAGCTAACTTGCTCATGAACATTCACCAGGTCAACGCGAGTCTCTCTAAGATGGTTCCTCCTCGACTGAGCACCAAGTACACATACGACAATATCAAGATCGCAGCCTTGAAGAAGAAAGCTCCACTCAGTAAACTATTACCCGCAAACGTGTCCGACAAGCAGTTTGAGAAGGAGCTGAACCAAGCTTTCGCCCAGGTACGCTTAACCTCTTCAAAGTCTCCCAGCTTGCTCTCCCACTCTAAACGTACATTTCGTTTGCTTCATCGCAGGAAATGGGGATTCACCACCTCCTCTTCTAGGCAAATCGGCACGAAGCGTCGGAGACTCTTCATCATTCCTAGCGAAGATGCCGTCGACGGATCGCTCGGAGCTGAGCAAGAGGAACAAGTCCAAGCCTCGCTTCCGTCTGCCTCGCCTTCGACTGCGTGGCAAGCAGAAGCAACTACAACTCGAGGACTTTGACGACGTGCGCTACAAGATGGAGATCGTGCGACTGGCGGACGACACCGGCGACTCGACGGAGGATCGCGTTGCCATAGTGGAGTCGTTCTTCCTGGCGTTGGTCTGCGTGCTGCTGCTCGGGGGCTGCGTGGCGGTGGGCTTTGCCACGGACCTGATCGAGTACTCGCACGAGGTGCT
>JAABLL010000113.1:2297-22946 GCA_012295475.1 Phytophthora gonapodyides | reverse complement strand
TCCGTCGCGTTCAGCATGTACATCACCCTTCCCCAGCCGCAGCGAACACCAGCGCAGCCGCAATCGAGGTTGCAGCGAGGTACGCCACTATGGCGGACGGTGACGCAGGTTGCCGAAGCCGACGTGTCCTCTTGGTGAATTCCATCCCACCATGGACCCCAGAGCTGCGGTGCTGTCGCCCATGAAAGCAGTTAATTCAGTGAGGGCTATCGTTCCATATGAGGCATTGCCAGTATAAACCCAAGCAACATAACCCGTTACAACTAATGCGCGCCACGCACGGGGATGCTCCGGATTTTACATACAGTGGGGCCCTGCAACGCTGATAAAATGTTTTCACACTTCACTTCGTACCGATGTCGACGCTCACACCCGCCTTTAGCGCTGGACGCCGACTCAGATCAGAAACCCAGTGGGTTTTACGATGTCAGCAAAATAACCCGTTTTAACCCCATTTTGTACAAGCAACATGTATTGGGATATTGGGTTTTGATGTCGACCCTAGCCGACACAAGCAACATTCACGTGGGTGATTTAAGTTATGCACCGGTTATTGATAATTCAAGATTCTATATACCAAGATTTGTATGAATACAGAAGTCCGTTTTCTTTTATGGCCATAGCATGTAAAATAGCACCACTTTTGACTAAAATCCATCACTCAATCTGCGATAACAGTCGTATCTGACTATATAGGTAAATGAGTGTCTGTTTGTTAAGGACGAATTTTATTTAAGTAATCATAATACAATTGTAGAGTGTTTTTAAGCAGAATCGCACTTCTGTTGAAACTCTGGATCTAAATCCAGAGAACTGAAAATCGGACTTTATGAAAATCGTACTTAATAATATATCGCCTCGTTCTCAGAGCCACACACCACCCGCTTGTCTCTCTCAATCTGGACGTCGGCGTCGTCGAATCCCTCGTCTGTGCCGCAAGTCAGACGCGTGCCTACGCCTCGTGGTGTCACGCTTGCCCACGACGGACGTGTTCTGGCGCAGGTCGTCTCCTTCGGTTTGGCTCGGGGGCCTGTCGGAGAGCGTAGCAGTGCGTTCGGCAAGTTCTGTGGTGAATTATTTTCGAGTGAAGTGTGGAGTAGTATTGAGTGGAGTGCGGAGTAATATCGAGCGGAGAGTGGAGTAATTGGGCGGAGGGTGGAGTAATATCGAGTGGAGTGTGGGGTAATATCGACGCGTTGGCTTGGATTGCGTGCAGATCTCGCGTATCTGGAACCATTTGCGGTGTTTTAGACCATGACGCCACTCACTTGTGGAGAATGTCTCGAAACGTTCCATGGAAAAAGTCAACTTGACCTCCATCGTCAAGCACAGCACCAGATGTCCGTTAAAGTAAAGTTTTTTGATAGCAGCATCAAAAATATTGACCGTGACACCGTCAATGGGGGGTTTGTGTGTCCCTTTTGTCAGAATCGCTTGAAAACTCCTAAATCAATGCAAAGACATGGACTTCGCGATTGCAGACGAAAGCCGAGCACAAAAAACCAGTCAATTTTGGTACATGCCGTCGCTGATACAAGTACACCTCCTTTTCTCCGTCAAATTGGATTAACTGTTAATCTACAGGCAAAAGTGTTGATTTGTAATTCGTGCCACTACTGTGTGGGACCTCAGCCAGAACGAGTCCACTCCCACCTCACCCGATTGCATTCGTTGGGAAACAGCGACATCCACAAGCTCCGAGTCGTTTTAGAATCTCTTGATCTAATGTCAGAGAAAGAGATTGCTTTGTACGGTATGGATAGTATTGGAGGTGTTGAACCAGTGAAAGGGTTGCCTGTATTTGATGGAGAAATGTGCACCACGTGCTCTTACGTCTGCTGCTCCAAACGTGTTATGCAGCGGCATTTGAAGTCACACCACTCAGCTCCGATTAGAAATGTCAAGCTCCAAACACTTTTTATCAGTTCTCGAAGGCGTTACTTTCGCGTGATCGTAGCAACTGATGAAAATTTTGACTTGACTGGTCGTGATGACTTTCAATCTGAGCTTGACAAATTTCGCAATTTCCAAAATGAGTCGCGATCGGAAGATGTTGATGAACGTATCATACCTCCACTGCTCAAGCAGCTACACTGGCACAAAAAGTTACCGAAATATACGCGAGTATCCTGTGAGGAGTTGATGAGCATGTGCAGAATTCCGATGGATTGTGAAATTAATCAAAATCTGTACGCAGCAGTATCACAGTTTTTTAAGAGAGGGCTCAACCTTCTGGATAAGGTACCTTACCTTACACGACGCTATGTAATCGCTGGGAAATTAGATGTTTCAAATGACCACAGAGGCTTCGGATATGTGGAAGATGAGTCGGGAACATACCAGAGACACATGGCGAAAATGATACGTATGGTAGCTGTATGCTATGAAAAAAAGCAGCAGAAAACCCCAGTGTGGTGTTTCACAACGTCGAATGATGCAGAAAAGGCAGCATCATGCCTGCTACATCTGTGTGATCTTGATGCATTTGATGCTAGCTCGGAGCAAGTCCAAAGTCAAGTGTTGGCAGTCCTTAAAGCGCTGTATGTCGTCGAGTCCGACAATAGCAACACAAAACCGAGAGACGACTTCGAGCTGTACAGCGTTTACCGCTATTTGGTATGCTCAAGCATTACAGGTGGTGAGCTGGACCGCCTAAAAAGGCTGGAAGTTAACAACATCACCGGCATATGCGCTGCGCTTGTGTACTGGGCACGGCTATTCATATTAGTGTCGATTGCACCTAAAGACATGAGCACGATAGCCAGAAATTTGCACTACATTCAAGATGGAGTTCCGACGTGCTTTAATTCGCTGGTAGAGGTAATGAAGCTGGGCAAATGCCTCTCAGGGCCCACGGAAGGCATGGGGCCTATTGTGCACTGGCTAGATGACGATATGAACTCGCTCGTTTGCAAAACTGCTGAAGTGACCAAGGCTAAACTTCAAAAAATGGCGTCCTCTCTTTCGGTTGGAATTAAGGATACTCTGCAGCATACAATACTTCGAGGGTTTTCAATTGACCATTTACGAGCTGAGCTCGAATCGGCACCACTCGTTGACGATATTAACACCAAGTCTGATGGTAGCTGGTTTATGTCAAAACCTGAAAATGCGCTATCTACTGGGCCGCAGCATCTCCTCGATTTTCTTGGATCAGGTCGCTGCAAGGACTCGCTGTGGTCGTTGGCAGAATCATCTCATTGGGACGTAAATCGGGTTAGAAAGTGGCTGCTGGATTGTGACGATTTCATGGATGATATGACAATTTTCATACATCTAACCTTTGGCCAACCAGCTCGAGCATCGGAGATGTCTTCGTTTCGTCTTCGCGACAGTAACATGGAGTTTCGATCGGTATACTCGATCAGGAAACGATTCTCAATGATTCAGGTATACCACAAAAGCATGAACGTGACTGGGAAATTCAAGCCCATTGCAAGGTTTGCCCCGGCCTGTTTGAACACGGAGCTCGTGCTGTATTTTTACTTGGTGAGACCAGTCCAAGCTTTTTTATTTGACGTGCTATACCGCGACCACAATCGAGTGTACCTTGACTCAGTCTTCGTTAAATTTGGAAAAGTAATGAACGCAGAGCAAATTCGACGGAGTATTGCGAAAGGATTCTCCAAGTTCAGTGAAATGAAGCTTGACGTATCCACCTATCGCCATGTCACCACAGCATTTATTGACCCACACTTTCGAGATCAACGTTTTGATGATGATGATTTACTTGACGAGCAAGCTGGTCATAGTCGTCAAACTGCATCAACAGTATACGCCCGAGGTGACAATGACCCTTCCACGTTATCCAGAGATCAACTGTACAAGTTTTGGGTCGGCTCACATCGATGGCATCAATTTCTCGGCTTGGCCTCTGCTGACAAACCAGTAGTACAATGGAGTTGTACTCATGTAGAGCCGACAGCGGAGTTGGTATCGAGGCACGACGAAACGGAGATCTCAAATCAATTTGCTCAAATATCTTCCAATCTGAAGAGTCTGGGGAGCCAGATCAAAGCACTTGATGCAACGAAACCAGCGCGTATGGCAGCGCAAAAGTTTCCTTCGGTTTCTGCAGAAGCTTTTGCTTTGGCGAAACAGGTAGTTGATCGATTCACGGGATGTACGACAGGAACATTCCGAAGTGCTGAGCAAGGTATCGCACTTGCATTACTGATATCTAAACCAAAGCAACACCGGTTGGTATTGCTACCCACTGGTGGGGGCAAAAGCATTCTTTACATGGCTCATTTCATCGCCAATCCGAACAGCGTGATGACTTCCATCGTTTTAATCCCGAATGTCGCTCTGCTAAACGAATCAATCGTAAAAGCGAAGTTACAGAATATTGGTTCATGCAAGTATAGCAGCGATCTAAGGCGTTCTGAGAAGCTTTTCAATTTGGTTTTCGCAGCCGTTGAGCATGTATCCCAGGAAGATTTTCGTGAATATGTGACTCTTCTCCAAGCTCGGGGTCGCCTGCACAGCATTTTTATTGACGAAGCTCATTTGATTATGACGGCCCAGTCGTATCGCCCCCAAATGCAGTGCGTTTCGATGCTGGCTATGTTCAGAGCTCCCATTGTTCTTCTTTCTGCTACTGTTCCGATTCCCATGGAGAAAGACCTTGAGCGTTTTTTTCGAGTTGAATTTGAGACGATAAGATCCCGAACGAACCGAGAAAACATTTCGTACCGTGTAAAGGAAGTAGCTGACTTGAAAAGTACTGCGATTGCAGAAATGCAAAGCCATCAAGTCAAGTTTAATGGGAGTCGGAATAGGTGCATTGTTTACTGCAATACCCGAAGCGAGGTAGATGATGTAAGTCAATTGTATCGCTCGAAGACAAATTTCACTGTGTCAAGTTATCACGCTGGGATGGATCAGCAAGAGCAAGCCAAGTCTGTTGCACAGTGGAAAAGTGGAAAGTGCATTTGGATGGTTGCAACAAATGCATTTGGGGTTGGGATAGACTACCCTTCTGTCCGATTGGTATTGCATGTTGGCGGTTCTGGGTCATTGCTTGACTACGGGCAAGAAACGGGGAGAGCAGGTCGTGATGGTTTCCCTGCGCTCGGGCTGATATTAACAAATCGCCAGTACCAAGACCGCACCTCAAAATTGGTGAATGCACACACTCGCTCCGATTACTGCGCAATGGTCGCTTATATGAATGAAGTTAACTCTTGTCGACGCCAACAGCTGCAGGTGTATCTCGATGGCTGTGGTGTACCCTGCCTTGCAGATAGTTCAAACAGCCTCTGTGATGTTTGCAATGATTCGAGACGCCTGGAAGTAGCAGCCGAAGATTTTCACGACGATCGCGGAAATATCGATGTCTTCGCACAATCTGCCAATCGACAAAACGCAAGCGATAGGATCATCCAAGGCGCAATTTGCGAATTTTTGAATCAGCTTCCATCAGTGTCCTGCCCAATTTGCTGGGTAAGAGGCAGGTTGAGTCAGAGCACGCGACCTTGCTTCTGCTTCAGAAACTGTTGCTACAAGTGCCAGTATTCCGATCATGCGTCTAGCAGTTGTCCCAACAAAGTCGAGTTTTTTCCTGGAACCTGCTACTTTTGTGGTTTACCATCCATAGACATAGCGGGGGTCGGTAACATCATGCATCCGAGAAATACTGACTTGAAATGCTCACCCCCAGCAAAAACATTTGTCATTGAATCAGTGTGGGCATCCTTTCATACGAAATCCCCCCAAGGAGCACCAACCGATCCAAAACTTTTTTCGCAATGGTTGCCACAAAGGGCAGAACGTTCTGCTTTTTCGAACTTAGTTATCACGTTTTACCAGCTCATAAAGACCCATGGTTCATTTCCATTGGAACGTCCACGGAGCTCGTGATAGTATTCGATCACTTCCAGAATACGCAACAGGAGCGAGAACACCAGTGATGAAGTTGAATGAAGTCGTGTGCGTGAGACCGGCGGTGCAAAATGAACGGCAACGCATTCTGAAGTCGTGCGAGCTCTAGATCTTCCAAGGTTCAGAGTATCAACAGCAGCGGAACTCACAGCAGTAGCGGCAGCAGCGATGGAAGGATATGGAAGCTGCTTGATTCCACTCAACCTCGTGCTGGGCTACCGTTTGGTATCGAGCAACTTGTCTTGGGAATGCCGCAGCGCACCATGGGAGCGGTCAGGATGACTTTCCTCACTGCGTCGCACAGAGCACCTGCGTCAAAGAATGCTACCAAGTCGGAGACGCTGCGGAGTGCGCGTTCCTTAGGCGACACGCCCCCGAACAACTGCTCGCCGCTCGCTTCGGTACCTGCAGTATGCAGGAACTTGACGTCCGAGAAGTTCTTTTTGGACAGTAGTTGCGTGCCGCGTGGTGCCTCTCGCGTCGCCTTCTTGACGGTACTCAAGTACCTCGCGCTCACAGCCGTCTTGAACAACGCATCAATACTCCGGCATTTGAACCGCCTCGTATTCGCAAAAACTTACACTTGGTGTAGGCGGCCGCTTCCTCGCAGTAGCTGAAGCTGCGGATGCCGCCTGGGATCAGGGTGTACAATGCCACAGTTTCTCCAGCAGTTGTGGGTCGTCTCTGGTCACGAGTTGGTTTGGGGCGCCGAGCGCAGGTGGGCGGCGTGCCGATGTAAAATTGCTATGGGTACAAACGGAGATGGAGGAGTTCGAGCAGAGATGTGGAGTCGTAAATTACGGAGACTGATGCGGTGCTGCGACTGGAAGATACTGCATTGCAGGTAGTGGATGCACAAGGGTTTTGCACTGGGTATATCCACGTCCGACACAACTTGGAGCTGCCACAGGGCGTCACGTTGGCTGGCTCTTAGTTTTTTTTCTATTATCATTGAAACTCTCGTGGATTCCTCGCAGCATCCTACGTTCCTTAGCTTCTTCATATTTAGCGCGGAGAAGACCGCATAGAACGCTGAAGTGCGCGCTTGGCGCTCTGCTTGCGCGGACGTTAGGTTCTCGAGTACGTTTTGATCACAGTGTCACACAGATCGTCTCTCTCGAAACTTGCCGCGGGACACTTCGTTGACTTGCAGCCCATGAACGTGCACGTTCATCCTGGCCGGGAGAAGAGCAACCGACGCCGCCTTCAGAAGTTTATTCATCGGTGCAGCGCCTTTCGTGGTGGTGAAGGCGTTGGAGGATCTGACCTGATTGATAAAATGGCCGTAACTCTCCATCATGCTGGGATACAAGAAGTACCGCCCCTGGGTGTCCCTCATCGGATTCATCAGCGGAGAGTCAAGCGGTGCGAAGAACATATTTCCGCTGGCCTTGATGCGCTTTTTGAGAGTGTGGTCATAGAGCTCCATGTCCAGGTGCCCGCAAACCGTTCGACCTCATACCTATCGTTGAGATGTACGAGCTGAAGAGAGAGCAATACTGGCAGACGGCATTATTATCTGCAAAGCTGCAGACATTTTATGGTTCCTGGAAGGAATTCTCGAGGCGCACATTATATGCGTGATATCACGCTGGACTTGTTCCAACTATCAAGAGTGAGCTGCTGAGAAAGCCTTCTCAAACGTGGCATTTCTGCGCACGGCTGCCAAAATCATCCAGAAGGGAGCTCGTCCGGTGCTGGACTGCTCGCTGACTCAGCCTGACGCCCCACCCCACCTCGACTCCTACTACTGTATCTGCTGCTGTTCGCTCCGTTGGCATTGACGTTTTACGTGGTCTCGATCGAATTGTTGTTCGTGGTGCGGAGTCTGCGGCCACAGTGCGTGCAGGCGATGGAGACCGTGCAGCCGCTCCAAGACCGTGACGCACTGTAGTCGCCGCTGTACCTGGCCGAAGACTTCGACTGGAGCAAACTGGAGGAATTCGTCCACGAGGCGGCACCGCAGGATGCGTCGTGTACAAGGACATCATATCCTGGACGTTTGGTCACTGGTCAGACGAAGTGGTCGGTGCATTGTGTGGATCACTAAATCTGAAGACGACCTCACGGCGCAGTGCCGTCGACGTCTGATGTAATTTCGAATTTGCACCTCGTGGGCCACGAGCGCCCCAGCGCCGGTAAGCCCTTACCTTGATTGCCAGTTATGTGCTCTTTCCTCTGATCTGTTTTCACTTACCCGCAGAAGGCGTGGATGGACGAAGACGTCGACAAAAAGGAGGAGAGGCTGCCAAATCGACGCTATGACCACCGCGCATATGTACCTGAGCTTCGTGCTGGACAAGCAGAGCCACAGGCCTTCCTTAGCATGAGCAAAATTTACCACCGCTTGTTCATGGTGCTGCTCAACGGCATGGATACCATTTGGAGAGACAACGAGAGTTCAGGTGCGCCGTGTTTAGTGTTCGCAAAACGCTCCACGACCAGTTCAAGACCAAAAAAAGCGTTCTCGACGAGTTACAAGATCGACAAGGCCGGCATTGCCAATTGGCAGAAGATCCTTCAGCTCGAGATGAAAAAAGCAGCTCTACCCGCTGCGGCTCAATTCATGCTCGAGATCTTCGTGAGCGCCAAGCGCACTACCCTGAGGCCTGATATAATACCAACACGCCTTCTACAGTGTACGAGAATCAGGTAAACGACCACGAGGTGTTCTCTGGCGTGTTTGAACGTGCGATTGAAGCGATTCCCGGCTCGAGCGAGATACGTGCACCTTGCTTTCACCGACCACCGCGACCTGCGTAGAAGCATCCCGAGTTCATTTACGAAAAGCTGATGAAGGATCACGGGCCGGCTCTTGCGTACGTGGTGTACCAACGGTGTGCGCATCGTGCGGACGGCGCAAGGGACTTGCTGAGGCACGCACCAGCTTCAAGCGATTCCGCAAAGATGGCACCTGCACTTTCGCTGCCTCGCGCAAGCTATGGACTATTGTTTCGATGTTCAACTATTTGCTACTGGTATTTTAGAGGCCCATCTAATATTTCGTATGGTAGAGTTCTGCAGCAACACTCGGAAAATACATACTTCAGAAGTACTACAGTAGCACGAAAATCAATTGCTAGGCTGAAGAAGGGCAGGCCTACGTGTTATATATGCTATCAGGATTTCCTCAGCCACCAGAATGACGACAACAGCAAGCGCATTGTACGGCTTTCATCGCATCGAAAATCGGTTTGGCACAGATTGAGAAGGTGTTTTCAGTCATGCCTGAAACCGATGCGTCGAGTTCGAGCCAGGATGGTGTGAACTTGACAGTCCAGCGGTACTGATCTTGCAAAAGCCTCCAAACTTGGGGACGGTGGCACTTCCGGATGAGCCATTCGTCGATATGAAAGGACTACTGAGTATCGCTCACTGCCATTACGCATTTTTGGACCTGCGGCTTCCGACGACTCGTGACCGTGCTCCTTCGCCCGGTACTAACCGTGGCAATGGAGGTAAATACGGAGCATGAATGGGGTGAACAATGAAGGTAAAAGCGCGGGTGAGTTGCTGGACAATACGCATATTGTGTGTGTTCGAGAAGCAGCACCGCCTTCTGTACGCTCAGCGCCATCGCTTTTCGTATCGCCACATCAAAGAGACATTGGCCCTCGCATCCAAGGTGGTGAGAGCACTTCACCATAAATAATAGATGCTGGCTGTACAAGATATTCGGCTGTCGTGCTGGTATTTTTCAGGGGGCGCAGTTTCAGTCAGCGCGTTCTCCCCTCGATCGTCACTATGCATTGTGGTTCTGCGTCTCGGCATAGACCATCAATTCGCCGTCTTCTCAGCATGGACTTCATGAAACAAGCAAACGGGGGCAGTGGACCCGCCCGTCAAGGAGGTTTATCGCCTCTTTCCCAATCTGCATAATGTCCACGTGCTCCAATTGGATTTGTCGAAACTCCAGCGTTGTTCTTCTCCATGTAGTGCCTCCGGGAAGCGCAGAAGTCGAGTCGCGGTATATTTCTAGCCGACCTGACTGAGCAAGTACGTTAGGCTAAATATGATGTTTCGTTGGCTGGTATGCTGGATTGTGCGGTCGTGACAAGTTTACCATCGCTGGTTTGCCGGTTCCCCCGTTTGTCTGTTAACGACATTTCGGCGGCACGTGGTCGAACGATGAGGAGACGGACTGCCTTGATCTCGATTGTAAAAGGGTCATTTGGGGCGAGTTGATCCTGCTGGTTTGACGCTGGAGAGGAAGGTTTGGCTTATTCGCCATCCCCTACAACAAAGCATTTGAGTGAGCAATGTACGCCGCTCCTTAAGGTATCGCAAAAATGTCGCTCATTTAATGAGCACGCCGGAACGTGGCTCTATAGGATACCCATTTCAAAGTACGTAGCGTCTCGAATACTTCCTGCTTTGCAGCAATTCATACTGAGCTATTACTCCGGTAGTTCCCAAGTTTCCACCTCGACTACCCAATTTGGACCGAGCAAGAAAAACCGCGTCTGGTGATGCCGCTCTGTGATGCAAATGGTGCAGCCCAAAGACTTCGAAGAGAGACCCAAAGCAGTTTTGGTCCATTTTGCTGCTGTCCAAGGCGATCGAGTTTGTGTCAACTCGAGGGTGTGTGGATGCGAGATGTAGCAGGAAAGTGATGAACCCAACGATATCGCTAAATTTCAGAGAAAACTTGCGCACACTCTCGGTATCGAAATTGGCTTGTGCGAAGTGCTGGAATATGGTCACGGTGATCCCGTTTTGAAAGGATTGCTCTCCAGATATCGCCACCCGAATCACCCTGAACGTAGCAGTGAGAGTATATTTACCCGACGACTACGTGGTGCGCAAACAATATACCTTCGACGACATGATCATGATAAGCCATGGCATTTGTCCTCGTTTGAACACATGAAATTTTGATATCGAGAACGATGACCCGAAAAGGCTATTGGGTCAAGTCCTTAACCCTGAAGTTTCCCAATTCCCCCTCAGCAACAAAATGCGAGAGGGTGCCAAATTCAAACTTTAGTCGGATACAAACAACATCGATGGAGGATTTGGGCTCGCACTTTATACCACAGCCATACCGACGTCCTGGAGACAGGTCGAGTGCAAAGTTATATACTCTGACAAACGTTTAGACCGATAACTCGGATGATAGATCGTGTATCGGGCGAGTTTGTACAATAGGTTGTCGTCACGATTGTAGCGAAGCGAGGACGATTCACGAAATGCTCATTTCATCGAAAAAATTCCCCTCACCGTTCTCGTGCACCTTGACGCTATCCACGATGACATGAGGCACGCCAGAATTGACAAAATACGCGTCACCTCGGTCTCCGGACTTGAAAATAACGAAATAGGCGGCCAGTGATTTCGATCAGACTGGTGATGCTAACGACACATTTTTTGTAGAATCGAAGGACACACCAGTCGCATCGCTTCCTGGTCATTCGACTCGCAATACTGTAATAGCGCTTCAAGTACTCATGATGCTGAAGCTCCCTGGTACGTGATGAGAGGTGCTTGCACTGGTTTATTCGCATCTCGGATGCCCCGTTCTGGCTTTCATACTTGGAGATAATGGCGCATAGGTACGCGAAGAGCTAGAACTACGAAAACCGTGAGAATGAACGCTTCGACAAAGTGCGGAAGCTCTCCTTCCAAGAGCCCCATCGTGACTCCGAACGACCAGAAGACCGACATTTAGTTGGTCTCGTGGTCTGGCATATGGTAGCCAATGGCCATCGCCGTGCTCGGCGTATTCGAACAAGACGCGTACGCACGCGATGAAGTGTGGCAAGAGCCGAATTCGAGCAGCACCTTAACCATCTTGAGCAGCACGAAAAAATCTGGCCAATACATCGTCCAGTTGGGCGATGTACTTGGTGATCTAGACACGAGAGAACTTTTGCATTTCCAACAAGGCAATGAAGACCGACGTCTTCGAGGGGAACATAGTGAAAACAATGCCAACAAGTCGAGAAGGAACGTCGTGGACTTGATATGTGCGACATGGCTTTTTGGCGTCCCTGGTGACATTTTAGCCCTCGTAGAAGCCCGTGTTGGGCTCCACGTAGACGTCGGCTTCAAACAAGAACTCGCACACGTTGACGAGTACCAGCTCATGGTACTTCTGCGGAAGGGCAGGATGCTGATCTCGTACACCACGCAGAGCAGCAAAAGCGGCTGCTACACGTGGGTGTGGGGTCAAAAGCGTTCTGCACCTCGAAAAGTAACAACTCCACTGAATTGGAACGTGGCCGAGTGATAGATGTACGCAACGGAGACGCTGTGGTTAAAGTAGTGTTGCATCGATAAACCGCGGCACGAACGGGAAGGTAAAATAGGTTGGCAAACTCCCCAATCATTAAACATCGTCAGCAGGCCAACGAAGAACACGATGATGCAGAAGGCCAAGTGAAATATCGTGTCAAGCAGGAAGGTGCGGCCTTTATTGATGAACGGGGTCGTTGCGAAAAAGCAACCGCGCAGTAGCCTCAGAGACCGATCACCGGTGGGTCAGCTACATGTATACTGGCGTCTGGCAGCCACGTGTTCCACTCGTTTCCGAAGTGATCGTACATTGTAATGGCAAAATACGTGCATGCACTCGAGTACATGAACATGAAATAAAGCGCCAACGCATTAGTACGGGGTGCATCTCTTTATGAATGCTGCTTCTCGTGTATGTAACATGACGACTCGGACGGCCTTGACGAGATTATTAAGCTTAGTCAACCTCATTCCAGGCGACCAGAGAACGAACGAAGTTGCACCACTGCCACAAGTCGTCATCTCTGTCTGAAGATTGAGAAAACCCCGACTTATCAGATCTGGACTACGCGCAGCAGCATCAAGCTAGGCTATTGCTTCTCTGCAAGCGGTCGATGGCACTTTAGGTGGCCCGTGGCATGGTCACAGTTGTAGCTTCGATGTTTCGACCGCAGATTTGGCGCCTTGATGTCCCTGTGTTGCCACTTGCTGGTCGGAAGCCACCAGTGCAACAAGTTCGTCAGCCTCAGACAGCAGTTGATTCGGCATAGCCGCATGCTTGAGAAGAAGACATGCTTCCTAGTAGTCCAATGGGAGTGCAGAAAGAATATGTATTCAAGCCTCTCCCCCTTGTACTGCACTTGTACAACTCTTGATAGTACACATCCATAGACTCGGTGGAGGGCTGAACACGCCAGACGACCCAGATCTATGCATCTTTTACTACTAAGTACATTGAACTTAACAACGAATCCATGACTCAAGTGTAGCTGCCCTGGTAGGTCAGGCCAAAAGTGTAAAATCCGCTACGAAAGTTATGAAAACAACAAATGTACTAGCGTATTATAACTGGTCTTAAAGTGTGTTTGGCAAGCTTTGGCGTCGCTGCCATGTCATGGGCCGGCACAGCATGCCGACGCGTGAGCTCGGTTGCGTTGTTTTAGCGGCCAAGTGCAGGGAGGTCGGTTGCATAGAAAATCTAATATAACGTGGGAATTTCTTAAATCTTGATTTGTGATTGAACTTGAACATATGGTCAACCTCGAAGTCCCTATTATAACCCTACACCTGTGGTACTAAAAGGAGCCTCAAGGCCAAATAAAATAAGGCTGGTAGAGCCAATGAGGCAACACTGAAGTGCTCACGGCGCCAGCTCTCGGCACCTAGGTGATCTATCGACCTAGCGGCAACGTGAATATTCATTTCTACGTATACTTTATCTGTGTGTATGATCTCAAGCTGTGAAGATGCTTAGCGGATTTTACATTTTTGCGCTCACCTACCTCAGAGGTCCAAAAAACTACACTTGAGCCATGGATTCGTTGTTAATATCTCCAACTCGCGTACGATTACTGATAAATATGTAGATCCGGGAAGGCATTACAATGGCCATGAACATAATCGTAGAAATGATAAACTTAATCCAGGCCAACTGTATCCATGATAAGCCCTCTGAGCCGGTGCGTCATGGAATAGCACTGAAAAAAAAACAGACACACGGCAGCAACGCTTCGATGCATCTATCCAGCTTACTTGCGAGTGAGGACACTTCAGCATGTCGAGAGAGGTTTTCCCGCTCACTGATGACACTAGCGGCGCTGGAGCGCTTGTATCTAGCGGATAATATGGCCTCTTGCATTATTTCAGCAGAATGCACTTCCGTAAGAGCTCGGATTTGCATTGTGGCCTGGAAAAGGTCAAGTCGCGAAGTATGTATCATCTACAGAAGTCGTGTGTATATCTCCGCCTCAGCGTGAGATGACATCTGCTGTGCGAGTTGACGTGATGAACAACAATGCCACCTTCACGCCGAACCCGGTCTTTTTCACCTTCGCAACAGCGGCAAATGTGGTGTCGATTTCACCGAAGTTCGGGAGCGTCGTTGGTGGCACCGAGCTCCTAGTTCGCTGGTACAAATCCGAGATCAACGATGGAGGTGCGATAGCTTGTCGCACTGGTGGATTGCAACTCGGTGGGCGAAGTTTGGCCTCGAACCTTGTAAAATGTGTCACACCTGCTGTAAACACGAGAGGCAAACAGCCAGTGCAATCCAATATCAATGGGTGTGACTTTACAACATCAAGCATGTTGTTTGAGGTTGTCAAAGCGATCGTGATTCAAGAGATAAGCCCAAACTTGGGGCCCAGTGTCGATGCAAACACTGTCGTCAAGGGATGGGCTTCGTCAACTCCGTCGGTCTCGTGTGCATCGTCCGCACAGCGAGGATTCCTGCGACGTTCATCAACCCGACCATGATATCTTGTGCTGTCAGGAGATTGTTTCGAACAATGGGGTGCATCCGCAAGCTCTGCAACGATTCCCCGCGTCAATAACATGTCCGTATCGCGAATGTTTCCAACGACAGGTTTGGGACCACAATCGTTTTCCAGGGTCGATTTTTCGTTATTGGCTTGTCCGTTGTCCAGTCCAGCGACTTACCTCTTAACTTCTGCAGCTGTCTGTGTTGCACCTCGACAACTCGTCGACTTGCGAAGTACGAACGGTACCGTTTCGGTGGAACTCACCAGCAACCAAGTGGATTTCACAAACCGTGGCCTAGAGTACACATACCTGCAAAAATGTCCGAGCTCACGAACAGCAACATCCAGGCCTGCCCGAATGGCACAATTTGTGAGGCGCACGGGAGTACAAACATCTCGCTTTGAGCTCCGGGAACCTTCCAACCAAGGCAAAACCAAGCGACGTGTTTGCCTTGTCCCGTTGGGTTCTTCTGTCCGGATCACGGCATTTCGAAGCCAGTACTGTGCCGCGCAGGAATGGTGTGTGACGAACACGGGCTGCGCACACCAGTCAAGGGATGTCCGTCGGGTCACTACTGCCGCAAGGGAACGAAGACTGCAGACATCCGCGATTTTACCACAGACTCGGAGTATTCAGTCGACAAGGAGACGCAACTTACTACTTTTGTGGGGACCTCTCGCGCTTGGGCATTGATACCTCTAGTGGTGCCTGCAATTGGGAGCCGCCGTATTGAGCATCCGCCAAGTCAGGTTAACCGCGACTCTCGACTGTGTGAGGAGGATAGCTGACAGCACGGTTATTCTGGCCAAACGACCGTACGCGTGTCCTATTGGAACTTTCTGTCGACGTGGTGTTGCCGTTCAGCAAATGCAGGCCAATAACTACAGCACCAAGTGTTTTTCTGGGGTTTTCTGCCCTCGTGGGTCATCCACACCAGAGGGCAAAGGGCCGTGCCCCGCGGGACACTTCTGTCCCACCGATGTCGACGCTATCGTGTGTCATGCTGGGCAGTATTGTCCTGGAGTTGGCAATCTCCGATCAAGGAACTGCTATCCTGGAACATACAATCCTTCGCTGAAGCAGTCGAACTGCACACTGTGTCCGACTGAGCACGTGTGTTCTCTGGCACCTGTGTTGTGTCCCGCTGGTTGTGTCTGCCTTGCTAAGGGTCTAGCCGCTCCAGTGTTGCTGTGTCCTGCTGGGTACATTTGTGGAGAAGGCACGCGGACATTGGATCCGTCAGACGTCAATCCTTTCCGGACGATGCTCTGCCCAAGCTGTACTTACTGTCTTATGGGCGTGGCCCACAACACAACAATCAATTAGATTCCTAACCGACCGGAAGACGCGGTGGTCCCTCTGGTTTGTACCGAAGGAACGTATTGCCAAGAAGCAACCCCAAACTTTTCCGATACTGGGGTGTGCTTCGCTGGCCACTACTGCCTGCCAAGGTCCAGCACGAAGAAGAGACCAACAAAGACTTGCTTCTCGAATGCAAACTGGATGATGAGCTGGAAGTAGTTGAGCGGGTGGAAGTTGACACTGAACGTGTACTCTGTGCTGGACGAGTCTCGGTCGTAGTTTTCGTAGACGAGCGTGGCCATGATGATTCGCTTGACGTGCTTGTCTAGCTGGTAGTATGCGACGTCAAGCGTCACCGTTCGCGGGAAGCACAAGGTCGAGCAGTCCCCTTCAAGCAGTTGAGCAGCTGTATTGTCGACAGTAACGGGGATGAAGTAGTCGGAGCCGAACGCGTCGAGAATCTCGTCTTAATACTTGCCACATCGCAGGTAGTCGGCCAGCGTAGCTTGTTCGCGCAGAAGATAGTACAGCACAGTACCAGCAGACTGCTCGAACCAGCGTGGCGTCACGTCAGCAGTCGGTAAGTCCTCTTCGTAATGGCACTGGATATCCAGCATGCAGATGTCGGCTGTAGGCTCTTGGCCAACATCCAGGGGACCCGCACATCATCCTGGTTCGGTAGCGGAGGGAACATTCGACGCCACCAAGTACGCCCGTAGCTTCCAGTCTCCGAGGTTGTCGCGGGCAGTTGGCACGAATCACTCTCGAACAGGTCAAACAGAGGCATGTACGAATCGTACTGTGCGCAGTTCGACTGGAAGGGAAGGTAAGAGAGCAACATCTTGTCGAACTTGAACAGGGATTGCGAGCCCGTAGCGTCAGTTGGATCCACGTACATTTCTTAAAAGGTTTCGCGGTACTTCTCCGCCTTCTCGTGCGTTGACGCCGCCGATCCGTAAGGCGTCAACCAGTACGATGTGTCCGTCACAACCTCCTGGTAACGATCAACGACAAGCGGCACGTCGCTCGCTGTGCTGCTAATGTGTGGTACAGCCACACTCGACGTGTAGTCTCCGTCACCACCGAAGCATTGAGGAAGTTGTAGTCGCGCGGAACTAGCTCTGCTTCGTAAGAAAACTAGCCCGACAACGTTCTTGTGTCCACCGTCACTCCTTGATTGACGTTACTTTGCATAGGAGTCAAAAGCTTGACGGCTGTCGTATTGACGAAGAATGGGGGCGACGGAGGCGTACAAGCCGTGCATGATGTGAATCTCCACTTTAAACGTACGTCTTCCAGCGCAAATAACGTAAGATTCATCAAATCGTTCTAGTCGACTGCCGTACAGAGGAACCATCACGACAACACCACGGGTTGATGACACGGAGACGTCTCGATATCAGGACCGCTTGGAAGCACCACGCCACGTGGATCACAGGTTTTGTCCTCAGACGTGCTGTTCGTGACGAAAATTGCACCCTTGTAGTGTTCATCATAGACGAGATCTTCGGGTAGATGTCGAAAACTGAAAGAAAACTTGGCCTTTCCGAGGCCTGTCAATGGGGATCAGGCTTTATCGTCACTTCGGAATGCTTCTTCGGTCTCCACTCGCTTTGAACACGACGTCAAGAGTTGCTTCAGTTTGAGTTTTGCAGCTTCCTTGCCGGTCACGAAACGAAATGTGGCGCTTGTGGTTAAAGTTTAAGCCATAGTTGGAGACACTCACGTGTACACTCTGTGAGAACGAAGTTCCAGTGTTCATCATGTCATTCTCAACAAGCGGTGGAGCTCGGCAAGTCACTCGTGTGCTACTCACGAAGAAAGCAGGAGCAAGCCGGGAGAATGACGACGTAGGGAGATGAAACCTACATACAAGATGTCCGGGCGGCATGATAACCGTCGGCGCGCTGGTTTTCTGGATTGTGGTCCGCATCACGTCCATCTTGCAGTCCCCGCCTCGCTTCCGCTTCTTGACGGTGTTCGCGCTGATCGCACCGCCTCCCTCCGTTGGAGTGGCCATGGCGTCGCTGCCGATGTTCTCGGTGGTTTTTAGCTTCTACACTCTGTTGAACGTCGACTTGTACTTCGCTTCTAGTGGCTACTGGCTCATGGACAACATTGTGCCACACTACCTAGACTCCAAGATCGACCCTATGCATTCATGTGATCCTTATCCGTCATCGTGGATCCTATCGAGCTGTGTCTTTTCAGTCGTACCTGCCAGTGCTGGAGATTAGTGACACCTTTGTTTCCACTCTGGAACCGACGGAACACCGTCTCGAGCGAGTTGCGCGAGAGTTTGTATATAATAGAGGCCGATTTGACCAACTCGCAAGCGTTGCGCACTCTTGCCATCAACGAAGTAACCCAGCAGTGATTTGCTTCAGTTTTGTACGCTCAGCAATGTCTAATATGTCGCTTGTCAACTCGGACTGAGGTCGGGGATGAATGTTTCTACTCAAAGAAAGAGACTTGGTGCGTCAGCAGTGTCGTTTCTGTAGCAACTCTACGAGCCACCAAACCCAGCGACCAGCGGCGCTGGCACGTTGCTTCAGGTTTTCATCGTGTGGTACTACTAGTATCAAATTTTCCAGAAGGCCAGCGAAAACGAGTTCATACACGAACTCGTCTTTCACGATTATGTCTTGGCTGCAGAACTCGAGCAAGGGATCCATTCATGCCAGCCAGGAAAGACACCTTTTCATTACCATCGGCTGCGAGTGTACCATGCGAATATCCGTGAGCAGAGACGGAGGAAGACAACTCTCGAGCGAATGCTCCTGGGTAATTGAGTGGAAGTGCTTCTAAAAGGACTAGGCTTTGAAGCGCTCCTGAATAGGTAACGGAAGCTGAACGTGAGCCAGTAAGTGCCGAAACGAGCTCAGTGTGGCGTAATACTCGCGATTTCGGTGTCAATCAGCTCGATGATTTCGGAAACGTTTCAAGCGATCAGGAAGAACCCGAAATTTGTTAACCTCCACATGCAGCCTGCACTGGAGATAGCGAGGAGAAGAAAACTTCTCTCAGCAGTCCGATCCGGGCTTCATGCACGAGAGCGGCAGTGTCTCTCAAGGCGAAGGAGGGTATCATTCATGGCTGGACGATCAAAAATACCCTACGACGAAGAAGTCGGTAAAGCAGGTCTGGCACGCTGCGATTGAGTTCACGAGGACTGGCAACCCGCTGTAAGGTGAAAGCAGGTGTCCAACGTCAGTCGAAGCATTCAGAGGCTCCTTCTGAGCTGGTACACATCGACTCAATCAACAACAAGCCTTCATTCCGATCCAACTGGTAGCAGTCCACACGATGCCAGAGCTGCCGTCACTTCCTGGCATGATTTCCCAGAACGAAACGCCTTCGCGTTTGGAGAAGCCTACCACCATCACGTCGTCCGAGAAGAAAGGCTTCGTCCCCATCGGGGTCAACGCCACTTGTCAACCACTCGATCGCGTGGTTCACCGAGCTGTCCAGCGGTGCGGCGACCGATACAGCGTGAACTTGGCCCATGAAGCCCCGACTTAGCACGCAAGCTGGCAGCGCAGCGAAGAACTCGTAGCCTTCGCCCTCATTCATGCTCGTAGTGAAAGGAATCTCTCGACAAGTAGAGGCCAACGCGTCGGCCACCAGAACCAGCCGAGCGTCGAGCGAGAGTTTGGATTTCCCTCGCTTGGCGCGGAACGAGTTGAGCAGCCGCAGCGCCGTCTCCGTCTCCGCCTCAGTGCTCGTCATCCTGTCATCGTCCTCTTCTGGGTCCTCTATCTCCGCCGCGGTGCTCGTCATCCTGTCATCGTCCTCTTCTAAGTCCTCTGGCACCTTTAGACCCAGTTCGAACGCCTGCGTCTCATCCAGAGCGAATCTCGTGGGCAAGGAAGACAAACAAGTGGGAGGCGTGAGGCTGTACCGCGTTGGCGGCTCCCTGGTGATGTTTGCACGTGCCATCGCCCTCTGGAATCCACGTCAAGTGCGAGCAGTCCGTGTCTGCAAGGCACAAGTTGGCGCAGCCTGAGCTGGGCTTGGACGCCAGCGCCTGCAGCTCCAGCTCGTCGAAGTGGCACTCGCAATCCCATTCCGCGCGCCCCTCGCTGCCGCGATGTCAGGCTTGCACCAAGCCGAACGCGTCGACAACGAGCTAGCCACAGCTGAAGCAGCAAAACAAAGGTTTTGACTTAAATAATGATGGAACTTTGACGCATTTACTCACAAAACAAGACTCTCACCTTGTTGCGCTCTATTGCTAGAAAGGTCTGCATGGAATCTCTCTTCTGTAAGGTGATCACCTCACCGAGAGTTAGATGGAGTTCCTACCCACATGACACAGCGCCAATTACCCGCTGCCTCTGGATTACTCCTGCAAGCCCAGGAAATCCAGGGCCTCGCCGCCCAGGTATAATGATCCCGTCACCTGTACTCTCCAGTTCTCGGCCCATTGCTCGCACTTCTCAGTCTCTCCCTCCGTCAACGAAGCGTCCTCAAACAGAGCGCGCAGTTCGTTAATGCAGTCCACAACCGAGTCCACAACCGAGTCCTTGACCGCCATGGTGCATTCAAGCCCTCCTTGACCACGTGAATCGTGAGGCTCCACCAGAGCACAACAGCGTCGTCTGCCACAGGTGAGCCTCGATGTGCACTTCATCCACCGGTGCCAGCTCCTCCGGTGAGTATTTGGCCACCAGTCCTAAGATCCGGCGACCGCCAGAGCCTCTGAGAATGTGTGCAGTTTTGTCAGACTCGGACGCGAAGAGCTCGTAC
>JAABLL010000112.1:0-22962 GCA_012295475.1 Phytophthora gonapodyides | reverse complement strand
GTTTTCGGTCCAATTAATCACTAGAATACTACGAGATTTAATAAAGCAAGGGTAGGGTTGTACAGCTCGGAGAGGACAAACGCCTTTCAGCTAATGGCCGGCCCGTACTTAACGCGAAAAACCGTGCGAATATCGTGAGGAAACTGGTTCCTACACGAGAGAAGGTCCGGTCGAGCCAGTTTCAGTTGACGATTCTCTCACAATATACCAATGCCCAACCTTGAGCATTAGTTGGGCTTGTAGCGGTTCTTCTCAAGATCGTATGATTGTATATATCATTGTATTATTATTGTGGGTTTGAAATAAACCACTGCGTAATGACCACCACTGCCAACATGTAGATGAGGTCGGCGCGGGGTCTGCCCGCGCGATGTGGAGTCCGCCAACCTCGCGCTGACCCACACCTTGAACTAGGATCAACATGCGCATTCGGCAATGATGAACCGGAGAAATGCTAGAGGGCTGTCAGGGCGTCGGGCAGCCTTCTGTCGCCGACCGCGAGTGGCACCGGAATCCCGAAGAGGAAGAAGGAGGACCGAAGATGACGGTGTGCTCAGGGACGCGCACACCCATGTCTTCCGCCTCCCCCCACTTCCCGTAGAACAGAGGGTCCTCACCAAACTCCGCCATCACCAGCGTGAGGTAGCACCCGGGCAAATTGGGCGCCGTCCGGTATTCAATGCCCCGGAAGGCAGGCAGTGTGATCCATCGGGCGAGTGGCCTTCGGTCGACCGTTCTGCCTTGATGCCGGAAAACCGTGGGGTCCAGAAGCTGTGGCAGGAACGGAAAGGCATGGTATGGGGGACGAGTTGATTTCGGCAGTTTTCTGTAGCCTACTCCAGGCTCTCGGACGTACATGTCCAGGCGGAAGCGGTTGCGCAGGTCAAATGATTAAATCGCAGATGAATGTGTATATGTGTTGGAGTACCCGTCGTGATATGTGGGCAGCAGGCGACCATATTCCAAAATTAAGTGATATGGGAGAACGGTTATGTCGTCACTTTCAAGCCCCCCCCCCCCCTCAACTCCGAAGCTTCGCATCGTGGCGTTCTTGCGATGAAAATAGAATAAAAGTCATCGAGCGTGTGTGTCTGGTTACCGTAGATTCGAATGAACTCTGTTATAGGCTCATTATTATGTACAGCTAAGTCAAATCTGTCACACATATATATTATTTTTATTTTTATTACTTTGGTGTTGGCAGGCCTACCGGCTTGACAAAACATAATGGAAAGCTGTGTGCAGAAAAGTGTACGCTAGACGAATCAGTTGCGGAACGAACGCAGAAGCGTACCCACCAACGCGCCGTTATTCAGTCTTCACCAAACAAAACCTCGATGAAAGTTGCGGCAGGGATCCAGCAACCGGCAGCCAGAAGAAAATATCAGTGCAGATGTTCATGATCTGGGCACTGCCAACGCTGGTACAACACAATGTGATCAGGATGTCAGGCCTCCAATACCACCTGGACTGCTAGCAGAGGGATAAGGCACGACCTCGATGTCCCAGACCGCACAACGGTTGAACACAGCCCAGGTAAATTGATCAAGGAGCTTTTGGAAAAAGTGCTTTCTCTGATGATTTCGATCGTGCAACTGGGTGAAGCGAAACAAAGAGCTGAAGACGTTGAGAGATGAAAATAAGTTGTTCAAATCCACTGCCGGACAGAAATGATGAAGATGAAGGCGGACGCTCAGTTGGAGCAAAAATCAGTGAAGCAAATGCTGCGTTGAAGAAAGATCTGGAAACCCAAAAGCCAGAGGCTCAAGCCGAGCTTGCCGATAGGATCAAACGCGCGACTGGATCGTGATGAAAGCCAACACAAGCGCGATGCGCTCAAGAGCGCAATAACGGACGTATTAGCGGACCCGAAAGCGCCATCCCAAGTGCGAGATGTGGTGGAGTTGAAAGCAAAGGTACGACACTATATCCCTCAATATTGCCTGTATTATGTCTTAACGCGTTTCTATTTCGGGTTTGTCAACTCCGACATCAAGTTGAGGTCGATCAAGACTACTTAACGCTTTTAGACACCCACACAGGACGTGGGTACTACTGCCGGTCGGTTTTGTTTTATTCTGGGAAGTGCTTACTGATAATGATTATGATTACCTTCATACGACGCCGCTGTAACAATAAAACATTATCGAGCTGAAGAGAAAAAGGAAAGCGCTCTGCGGCTAATGGAATTGCTTCAAACCCGAGCCGAAAATGAGATAGAGATGGCTGCGATAAAAGCAAAACTGGATAAGCAAACTATGGACGAGCTGAACGCCGCGGAAACCATCGCTTTAGATTGCTGTGATTCGGCCGGCTCCAATCTATTGAGCTCGACGAGTCAGGGTGTTTACACGAGGGTAGCTGTGGATCAGCCCCTTCCAACGATAGATCTTAAATCACCAATCGATGTGCCGCAAACATTTGATGATGTCGATGAAGAGACCAAGAGCGGGGACGAACCAGATGGAATGACACCTCTGTTTAACATTTACGGTGCGAGAAGCCTAAATGATATCAGCGTCAGTAGCGACTGCACAGCGACGCCAACTACTCCGTCTGTGCCGCTGATGTATCGATCGTCTGGTATCAACCCCGTACAAGCGCGAGAACACGGACAAGAGAGCGATGAGCAACAAGAGCTGGCTGCTGACGATGAGATGAAGCAAACCAACTAGTTACAGCAGCCAGCGTGAACTAACTCATATGCGCCCTCATGTGATGTCAAAGTTCTCGGTGTTGCAACAGCCAGCGCGATGTGATAATCGTTTGATATAGCAGCAGTTTTTTTAACCCTTTCGCGAGCCCCTTGACTAAACTATACCATACAAGCCTAAGTAATTTGGTCCTAAAAGGGCACAAAAATCGCCCTTCAAGAAAATCACGGTACTCGTTTTGCATATCTCTTGCAACATAGTACCTTCAGTGATTTGCTGGTGCATCCTGTTGACTGCACGTAGCTTGATTTGTGTATGGATTCATGATTACGCATTGTACTGTTTATGATCTGGTATAAAAGGCGGTGCATTTACGGTTGAACTTGTGCAAAAGGGCACAAAATGCGCCCTGAGAGGGGGGTGCTTTCGCATTGTGTTTTGGAAAATGTCTAAAAGGGCGAATTTTGTGCCCTTCTACCACGAAAGGGTTAAGAGAAAAAAAGAAAAATCAATTCATTTGTCCGTGCTGTTTCAATATGTTCACTTTGCTGTGTTTAAAGAGCATTTCTTAATTAACCATTGATTTCTTGTTGTTTCCTGCAATATGCATCCTCTTGATACATGCCTCCGCCGGGGTTGACACGGCAAAGTGAATGATTGTCCGGGATACTCGATACGCACAACGTGCATGTCGGCCTTACTCGACACGGGCGAAGCGCATGTCCGCGTTACTCGATTTGGGCGAAGCAGATATCTAGGGCGAAGTGCATGTCAGGATTACTCGACACAGGCAATACCAACAGCCTGTCACTGTGTCAGTGATACTAGAATGGTGACACTGGCACGGTTGTAATGGCGTCCTGTCTGCCTACTGGGTTTTAGCACATGGACAATCTTAACGTGCAAAATTGAGCACCGTACCCAAGACTTTGTAGAATGACTAGAGCTCGTCAGTTTGCTTTTAGTGCTTCATCGACTTACCTGACTGAAGTGGCCTCTTGTTCGCTTGCTTCTTCTTTGCTACGTAAGTAGCATGCATTTATTGGCACCATCGACGCAGTTGCGTAACCACTCTTGACTATTGTGTTTGTGTCCACTTTTGTGTGCATTGCTTCTATTTGACGCGTGTTTTTTTTTGCGTGTGGCTGCGAAACGTCCCCATGTTCTGTTGAGAGACCGCAAAGCGGTAGTAATTTTCTCGGCCACCGGTGCGTGCAAGCGGTGATTTGTGGCTTACGTTGGCGTTTGGATTTCGGCGTGCCGACTGACGACTGTTAACTATCAGGGCTTTCGTCGGCGTGTGGTTTTCGGCGTGTTGGCTGAGGAACAGCCCCGTACTGTTTTTAACTCAGCTAGCGAATCCATCACAGGCACAAATGCTAATTTGGTGGCTCCGTTGGCGTGCGGAAGTTGTGGTGCTGACTGGAACGACTCAAAACTATCGTGGTTATCTTTAGACGTGTGAATATCTTCGTATTGGCTGTGGAACGTCCCCGTGCTCTGTGTGAAATCATTACGTGTCTATTGTTCGGGTGGGAGAATAGGGCGGAATTGGCGTTGAGATCTAAAGTTGTCGCAGGGATATAACTTGTAATCAAGTACGAATTTCGTCAGAGATCTATAGTATTAATGGATTGGTTCTCTTCATTATCGCCGGTGCTATAAGTGCACAATGCCTCGGTCTCGAAGTGGCCATTCAGAGCGGTTAGCGTGCGATCAGTGTTCAGAGACCTTTCCAACAATTGAGAAACGTAAGGATCATGTACGTGAGAAACATCAGCAAACTGTTGAATGCCGTTTTAGCCGAAATTGCAAACTTCATCACGCGGTATCTGCCGAGCGCATCGGCGGTGGAATGTTCAAGTACCATCGGTACCCATAAACCATGTCAACAGATATCTCCGTAGGCATGCATTGTCTTGCGAATATCTGAAACGGTTAAGGACAGATTTCTTAGGCAAAGAGCACCGCCCAGCGGCGACGCTTCTTGACATCAGCATCGAGTACAATGCTCAAGCGGGGATCATCATTTGTGTTATCTGCCGGTATGCGCTTTCACTGGGACCAAAATAAGTCGCTATTATTTTCAAGCGCGTGCACAAAGCTGTGATCGCTACAGCCGTTCTCGTGAAGAAGTATGAACCACTGGAACTTTCGTTGGACGAATCCCTTGACAGATATCTCCAGCCAACAAAAACAATCTTAGATCCGGTTGATGGGATTGCAATTCATAAAGGTGTGAGATGTTTGCATTGTGAGTACTATTCTCCACTGAAGGCTACGATCGCGAAGCATCTACGCACGTCGCATGGTGCCATCACGAATCCAACTACTTCTCCTTGCATGGTGCAGTCTATTTACGGAGGGGCAAGAACGAAGTAATTTGGCGTCGATTCACGCACTCAAGCGTGTCCAAGTGGATCAGCTAAGTCAGAAGCCGCCGTCCGTCGTGCGCTTAGTGATTACGACCAAGAGAGGTCAGACGTTGCTCCTTCAGATGATCGCCTTGTTTCGCCGTTTCTCTGCCGAATAAGATGGCATGAAGATGTCAAGCAGCACTGCACGCCCAACATTACTACTGTTATTGCATCGATCACATTTGACCCCGACCATGACGTTGTGAAACGTGTCCACCCAGTGGTATGCCGCTATTGGGAAATAGCTCAAAACATTATTGGTACCCACGACTACTTATTTTAGTGAATGTTTTCATCAGCCGGAAAGGATATCGACCCGTTGGCAAAACTTGGACGGATACAATCAAGTGGCGAAGCTTACAATCACATCACTGTTACTCATGATTCATATTCTATTCACTATTCGTGTGGTTACAGCTTTCTCGAGGATTGGCGAAATCCTTGGAAAGCTATGAGTATGGATTTGGTCAAGTATCTTCTTCATGCCCATATCTCAAAGTTTATAACTCAGATCAGTGATGGCAAGCCTGTATTCGGCCTTGCAACGTTGTCAGCATGGTGCAAAGAAGTCGATAGGCTTACAAAGTTGCTAGCACAACTGTTTTTATCACGTCTGGACAACTGTCCAGGGCTACCGAGTTGCGTGCTACAACTGTGCAGAACACAGTGTCTAGTGAAAGATCGGTATACATGGTTGACCCTGACGTCTTGGATATTCAGCGCTACCACGAAGGTCTGTCAATGTCTAGGTCAGCCTCGCCTATTTGCTCGATTTCTACCCCGAGAACTCACATTGGAGTTTATCGTCTACATGGCACTTGTGAGACCGGCATATGAGTTTTTTCTAAGCGTTTTGAAAAATGGAGGACGATGTACAGGGGAACTTAACAACGAAGCCACGTCTCAACTGCAGGCCCCTGGTAGGTGAGACAAAAAGAGTAAAATTCGCTAAGAAAGCTGTGAATAAAACAAATGTACTAGCACGTTAAAATAGATGTTAAAGTGTGTCTGACATGCTCTAATGTGGTTTACATGGCGTGAGGCAGGAGCTATGTGGCGGCGCGCGAGCGAGTCTGCGTTGTTTTAGCGGCCAAGTGCAGCTTGGTCGGTTGCATAGAAAAAAACTAATTTAACGTGGTACTTTCCTAAATAGTGGTTTGGGATTGGACATAGACATGTGGTCGAAGTGAAAGTCCACAAATACCCTTGTACTAAAATGATTATCAAGAACAGTTAAAATAAGGTTCAGGCAGCTGTAGTAGTTTGCCCACGCAAGGACAATTCTCTTTTCACACTGTCAACTCCGTGTCAGGGTCTCTTTGGCGTGTCCACCTAGGCACCTGGCGTCACCAGCGGGCCGTACGAGGCTGTTCAGCTATCCACCAACACTAGGCTGGCCTGCTCCCAGAGTCAGGATAGGGACGATAGGGAGTGAGCATTCTCGACACCGGCAACCCCATGGCCGTGGTCTTTACGGCTGCTCACTGCAATGGTCCGGTATTATATGTAGGGTGGGCTCCCCGCTCTCTGCCATGCATCACATTGAACTATCTATTGAGCGGTGGCGCCCTACGGTCGAGGCAGAATCAGTAGCTCAGCCACGACCCAGCGTAAGCTCTCCCTTCTCGGCCGCTCCTGACCTCACTCATTCTCCTTGCTGTCGCCTTGCCGGCGCTCATACTGCTCCCCTGTCCTGCCCGACGTGTCGTTCCTCCTTCCCGATCTCTGCAGCCTCTCCGTCTCTTCAAGCTCCCACTGGCGCCACTGTGCTGGTGCCGCTAAAAACCACCTGGCTCGCCCTCGCCACCAACCACCGTCTGCCCCACTCCGTCCGCCACCAACCACCGGCGGCTCGTCTTGGATCACTCCGCTGTCAAGTCGATCGTCACCGGCACGCCGGTCGACGCCACGTCACCTTGGTGCCGACTACACAGCCAATGAAGAAACACTGAAGTGCTCGAGGCGCCGGCTCTCGGCTTCTATACGAGCTACCGATCTAGCGTCGATGTGAAAATTATTTTATATGTATGCTTGTTGTATGTGTGAAATCTTAAATCAATGCAGTTCCTAACGGATTTTATGTATTTGTGTCTACCTACCGCAGGAGCCAAAATACCTGCAGTTGAGCCGTGGATTCGTTGTTAAATATCAAAACTCGTCGTCGTACTATTTATTCTCAACAGTTGAAAATGGTCGCTTAACTGGAAAGGGTTGTCAAGATGCGATAAACATGGAATTTTTGAACTGTGGAACCCAACTTTCAGTTCGATCGTATCGTTACGTATTGACCTTGCTTCAACCTCGATGCGGCCACGTGAAGCTTCTGATACTCCGAGGCAACTGGCAGTTTTACTTCCGGACATTTAGACCTTGCTTCGTTGATCTGTCGGCCGTGCTTCGCGCTCAGCGATGAAAAAGCGTGCACTTTGACGATCATTTGCCGTTCGTGGAGGGAAAACTCGTGCCGCGGCTCATCTCGGTTGTGAATATGCCATAACTGTGCTGCGCCTGTAGCATTAAGTCGGACCTAGCTAATAAGTTACTGTTTGCTATTATCAGACCAAAAGCGACGGAGGTACAAACGAAACGGTGCATGTCTTTTTAAAACGTGTATCATGACTTATTGCCGCTCGAGACCCGCCTTCTGTTGAAGAGGTGTGCAAGTTGTAGTGCTTCGTCGCATGTTCACATGGGTATTTCGTCTCATAAATTGTCATTTTTATACAGCAAAAAAAAAGTACGAGGGGGAGCCCAAAAAGATACGACCTTTCCGATTTGACACCAACAGTCTGCGAGTTTGTAAACCAGCAAAACCGCTCGTCACAGCGGCATCAATTGTGGCACATGTACAGGGCGTTGATGGTAATGCCAACCGAACAATGCGGCATTTGCTCAGGCGAATTTTTTTTTTTCATTTGCGAGGGAAAAAGCGGAATATTCTGGCAGAAAAAGCAGGATCGGTGTCGTTGCGTGCAGAATACTTGAAACGAAAGCTCGCGAATCGGCGAGATGAAGTACACCGACTTCCCCGCATGCATGATGCCTTCCTCGATGAATCTTATTGCACCGTCCATCACGTCACAATCTAGACACGGTTGCTTGCTGACAAAAATCGGTTCTCGCACAGTAGAAAAGGCCAAAGGTCAAACGTTTGGGTACTTTTAACTTGGGTTTACTGACCTAAACATGTAGAATATGCATTGTAGGAGCATAGTAATCAGAAGCCAAGACGGCATTTTACTTGGCGAGATTGTACCGGGATCCATTGAGCACTGGAAGGCCTCGAAAAAGCGTGGCTGCGACTACCACGGCAATTTTAACGCCGAGCTTTTCGAGAAATGGTTTAAACGTCTGTGCATTTCCTCGAAGGAAAAATACGGGTCGTGCATCATCCATCTAGATGGCGCGGCTTATCATAAGCGGCGACTGAACCCTGCTCCAACTACGTCGAACACCAAGGATGTATTTCAGATGTGGTTGGAAGACAATGGTAAGTACCCCGGGATTATGGATTTATTTGGATTCTAACATTTATTTTATAGAAATTTTCTATGAGCAGTCGTACGTCAAGGCACAGTTAATACAACTAGTGCGTGCTTTTCGTTCACTCGCATCGGTCACCAGTCTGAATGGCAGCTGAAAGTTCGGGTACAACACCAGGGGCTTCGTTGTCAACGCCATCTTCACCTGCCAGAAGGCTCCCTCTTGCGTCTCGGTCCACTCCCACACCGTCGCTTTCCGCAGCAGCATCGTCAGCGGCGCCGTCATCACGCCAAACCCTTCCACGAACCGCCTATAGTACCCAGCCAAATGGACGAACCGCTTTACCTCGACATCATCCGTCGGCCTTTGGAAGTCGGGTACTGCCGTGATGAGACGGTCGAATGGTCGCACTCCTTCGGAAATCAACTCGTGCCCCAAGTACTCCATTGAACGCGTAGCAAATACGCACTTCTTCAGGTTCAGTGTGAGTCCGGCCGCTGACAGTGTCACTGTCCGTCCACCGCGTTGCCCACCACGAAAGCTGCGTGCTCGTACAGGCCTTGGATGGCAGCGATGTACTCGGCTGGAACGCCCGTGCGCGCCAGGGCGTCCCACAGCAGCTTCAGGGGCACGCTGCCAAAGAAAAGTAGACAGCACCCGGACTTCCCCGGTGGTCACCCACCCGAGTACTACCCGAGCTTGAGGCTGCTTAACTTCGCAGAGCAGGGCCGCCGATTATGGCATTTTTATTTATTAGGCCAAGCAACATATAAATAATTTGAGTTGGTCGACTCAAGCACGTTTATAAATAATGGCATGCTCTAAAGTTGAAAAAATAATAATGCAATGCAACTTCAACGTACTATTAGTCGGTGTTACTCACAATACGGTCCACACCGGCAGCGGTAGTAGTCTGGAATAGCTTCGTCATACTCATCACTGCAAGGTGTAAAAAAGTACGCGGAGACCTGCGCGTTGGAGAAGGAGGGACGAGAGCGGGGTGAGCGCAGCATGCTGGTTGAGGTGAGTGTTGCTACTTGGTCGGTGCAGGTTTCGAAAGTGGGAGCTGAGCTGTCTACCGCTTGCCAGATAGATCGGTGGCTGGCATCGTATTGACTGAATCCGCATATGAATTTTTGTATGAAGACAAGCTCTAATCTTAATCGCATACTAGGGTTTGCATGAAGCTGAGAGAGTAACATAAATTATGATTCCAAAATAGCAATATGTCGGCATAAACAATGATATGGTCGTAGTAGTCTCTCATAAATTATGTGATCATATTTATGGCAATTACTTCAGCATCAATTTATTTTTCGGCTGCCCTGCTGACAACATCTCCATCACACACGCCAACTCCAGGATGTGGCGTTCGATGCCGCCGCGCGTGTAGATGACGATGACGTCCAAGTAGACTAAGCACGTTGTCCACGTGAGGTCACGCATCACCGAGTTCATCATGCGTTGGAAAGTGGAAGGCGCATTGCACAATCCGAAAGGCATTCTGACGAACTGGTACAACCCTTTCTTCGTCGTGAAGGCGGTCTTCGCCTTGTCTTGCTCGGCCATGCGAATCTGCCAGTACCCCGCCTTCAGGTCGAGGGTGCTAAAGAGCAACGCGCCCCCTAGTGCCTCAATCGTCTCGTCTATCCGAGGCAACGGATAAACATCCTTATTCGTAATTCCGTTCAAAGCCCGGTAGTCAACGCAGAAGCGAACTTCTCCATTCTTCTTTCGTACAAGAACCACGGGAAGCCCCATGCGCCGTTCCCTTCCACGATTACTCCAGCGGACAACATCTTGACCACGTTGCCGTCCACGATAGCGTCTTCCGCTTGGGCCTGCCTTCGCCGCTTCAGCATTATCGGGGCTGCATCGCCAGTGTCGATGTGGTGTTCGACAGCCAGCGCGGTAGCTGGTGGGCAGTCACTTGCGTTCTCGGTCAGCTCTCGGTATGCCCTCAACAGCCGCGGTACACCGACCTTCGCCACGTCCTTGTCGGCTAGCGGCTTCTCGCTGTCGCCCATATCGTCCAACCCGTTCTGCACGCGGCTTCTCTGTACCTCGCCGTTCAGGTCCAGCACCTCGACGGCTTCATCCAAGGGTATCGAAGTGCCCAACTCACGCTTCGAAGGTAGCCGCACCGTGCCGCTGCGCACGTTGATCGCCGGAACCAGCGCCTTGCCGTTCTTCACCTTGGTGACCGCTGCAGCCAGCAGTACGGCACCCGTTCCGCACGTCAGGATGAAAAGTTTTCTTTCGCCGTCCTCGGCAGCAACTGCCACTTCCACTGGTGTGATAGCGCTCCCTGTCAACGCCGATCCTCTCGCCAGTCTCACAGCGGCTACGCGTGCTCCACTGGCACCATCATACGTCCGGAACGGTATCACCACGGCTCGCCCCGCCGCACGATAGCGCACCTCGTTACACTCGAAGTCCATCGTTGCATTGCACTCTCGCATAAAGTCGACGCCCAGCAGAAACTCATTCGTGCAAACTGCCACGATGCTCGCGTCGACGTGGATGGTTTCCTCGAACACCGTTTTCACGGTGTGAATCGCCACACTCCGACCACGTCTAGGAGGAAGCCTCCAATCCCCTCCACGTAGTCCACTGGAGCATCACGCGCGACTCGATCGCCGTACAGCATCCAGGCGGTGCCCGCAATCGTGTATCGGGCCCCGCTGTCAAGTTTTACGTGACGACGCTCGCCAGCCACGCTCACGATCGCCATCGGCAGTCCACCGCCCGCAACCACATACTCGATCTCGTTGCCTTGCCCCCGCACGTGGTCGATCAGTGTCGCCCCGCTGGTGTTTCACGAGGCTCACGCGCGCAAGACCACCACACGACACGTCACTTTGGTGGTCTGCGTCCCCCTGACGACGCGATCGTCTTTCCTCGAGCTTCACCAGAGCATCCGCAGCAGCGGCTCGCCAGGACTCCCGTCGCTCGACCACTCGACGTTTCACCTCGGCCGCCACCTCGCACTCCAAATGCTTCTGCCGCTCTTGCAGCACCTTGACACGTTCCTGCTTCGCGCGCTTGCGAGCGCGTCGCGGCTCCGTCCACGCGCGAGTCACCGCTGCCTCCCCGTCATGACGGGCAGTCCTGTCGTCTCCACTGGGTGCGCCACTGTCACGGGACGTGTCGTCGACCCCCAGTACCACAGCCACCACCTCCGGGTCACTGTTCGACCCGTGCGCCGCATTCCACTCGTCGGGGTCGTTGGCTTCGGTCTTTGCCCCCTTGTTGCTCTCCGCGCCTTCCCCAGTTCGGCGTGTGTCCTCCACGCCTACGTTTTCCTCGACACTGCCTCCACCTTCATGAAGTGGCGCCGCTCGTCGAATCTGCGGCGTGCTTGGTCTGCGCGCACATAACGAGCGACCGTCTTGGCAGGCCTCACCGTTGCTACCACACGCGCCGCGCGTCCCTCATCGCGACGCTCCGTAGCCTCCCCCTCGGTGTCGTCAGCATCATCTTCACTTTGGCCTTGTTTTTCGAAGCCAGGCACCCCTCGTTCTGGTACCCTGGCCCTTCGGCTTCTGGCAGGTCTTGCGTGTCCCCGTGCCTCGACACTACCTTCGCCGGACTCGTCTCTATCTCATCATCGTTCTCATCATCCCCGTCTTTCTCGTCTTTCCCATTATCCCCCCACACACACCTCAGCTTCCCGTGGGCTGACCTCCCCGCTCGCCTCGTCCTCGCGGTTCTGTCGTGCACCCGCCGTCAACTGGCCCACGCTACTGCCCTCGCTTAGCCGCTCCGTCACTGACCGGGGACGCAGCAACCCCTCTACTGCGCCCGTTCCTCGTTTTCCGTCGGCGTCTTCGCGCCTGCCCGCGTCGCTTCAGGTATACATCATTCCTCAACTTGGCTTCTGCATTCGGGCAGTCGCGCGCCAAATGGCCCGGCTTCGAGCAAGCGTAGCACATGGGCTCGCCTGTTCAATATTGCGCCCAGTGGCCAGGCTGTCCACAGCGGAAGCACACCACGCGGCCAGACTGGTCGACTTCCGTACCGGTCTTCAGCTCTGGCCGCCCCGCGGGCACGCCGTCGTGCCGATCATTTGCCGTAGTCTGCCGCACTGCTCCCTTAACCCGTTTCCGGCGGGGTGGCGCGTCTGAGTCGCCGCCGCTGGTGTCGACATCATTCCTTGCCCTCGTCTCAGCCCGACGGTCGCCGCCAGCCGTACTCCGCTTCCTCTCGTTGCCCTTAGCTCGACTCCAGTACTTACCGTTCCAGGTATACACCGGTGGCGTATCTCAGGTCCCCGAATAGATGTTGTAGATTCCTTGCGGGTTCGTGAACAGTGCCAGTTGGCCCGGATCAGTCGTCGGCGCCATGCTGCCGTCTATACCTTCCGAGAAGCCCGTCAATTCGAAGGGCAAGCCGGTGCCTCCGATGCCCGGGATCACCATCGTTTGGCCGGTCGTTCCTGCCATCGCCACCACGTACGGATTGGGTGCCGTGGCCCACGGCAGACCCACACGTTCATCATTCCTTGCGCGACGTTATCCATCGGGTCGTCGATCTCCGTAGTCTTGTCGATCACTTCCTCCAGGCTGGGGGGCTTCGGCGACGGTTTCACGAGCTACTTCGTAGTCTTGTCCAGGCAGCGGTATAATTGGGCCAGCAGCACTTGCTCGGTGACTCGATTTCTGCACACGACAGCCCGCAGGTCAGCCGCAAAGTCGGCGTAGGTCTCTCCAGGCGTCATACGCCTCATGTTCAATCGCCATTCCGCCGTTGACTTGTCCAGCTTCTCGGCATAGCGCCTCAGCAGCATCTTCTTCAAGTTCGTCCACGAGCGGCCTCGTTCGTCCAATTTCCGGTGATGATCACCCACCAGCGCGCGGCGTTATCCATGAGCTTGTTGCCCAGGATGTAATACATCCAGGTGCCTCGGCCGGACAGCACCTCGCAGCGCCTAGACCACGCGATCGATCCAGGTGGCCACCGACACCTTGGCGCGAAGGAAGACAACTCCAGATCTTTGACGCTATGTCTCCGTGGCTGTTCCGCGTCCGGCTGCTCTCGTCGTTCCCTCTGCCCGCTTTGCTCCTGGCGTTCGCGTCGCTCATGCTGAGCACGCCACTGGCGGGGCGCCGCCGTCCCTTCGGCTGAGTCGCAGCCGCTGGAGTCGTCGTTATCGTCGTCATCGTCGGGGGACCCTCCTCGTCGTCCCGGTCTGTTGCCCGCGTCGTCTTCTGAGCTGAATAGACTGCTGTCGGTGGGTGAACCCAATGGTGGTTGCATCGGCGTCGATCCCCTCGACGCCTCCCGTTGTTCGCGCGGGCGATGCTGGCGCCAGGTCTGCGTGTCATCCGGGCCTCGATCGCTGTCAGCCTCTCGACCAACATGTTCAACGCCGCTGCAGAGGGTGTGGAGCTCGCCGCTGAAGCACTCCTCCTCGCGGTTGGGGCACGCTGGGTTCCCTCATCGTCGCCGGCGTCGTCCCGGTCTTCATACTAGGCATTCGACGCGCGCCCGTCGTTGTCGGTGTCGACCTCGCCGTCGTCAACTTCGTCCCACGTTGTCGCCTCGCGCTCGACTTGGCGGGTGACCATCCTCGTGCCCCTTGTTCCTCTGGTTCGGGCGGCTATTAGTCATCGTGGTTGCGCGTGGGCCAGTGGATTCGTCTTCTTGCTGAAGTAGCCCCTGTCTGACCACCATATAACAAGTCTTGGGTCGCCCGCCGGCGGGTCGCTTAACTCGGAGCGCTGCGCTGGTCCGTCACTAGGGTCGTGTGCCGGACCCTCAATCAACACTTCGTAGGCCACATCAGCAGCCGGGACGTCTCTCTGTCCCTATTTATTAGTTCTTCGCGCACAGTACTCGTCGCTAACGCTACGGCTCGTTAACGCTACGGCTCGCGCTTGTAGCGTCTACTGTTGCTCTCCCTCGTCTCGCGGGGCTCGAGCCTCGTTGTCGCCTTTTCTTGCCTGCTCTCCAGCCGGCGCGTGGTGTTAGCTCGTCCTGAAGTGTCCTCTCGGCTTCAGGGCGAATCTGTGAGTGAGGACGAGCGGCTTACGCCGGCTCCCTCCTGGATCTTCAGGCGGTTCCTCGAAGTCTTCCCGCCCCTATACTCCACACTAGAGGTTCGCACCGTCGCTCAATCCCTGAAGTGTCGATCGACCAAGCACTTCCCTTGCGCGCGGTCCGTCTCGAAAGCTCCCGTCGACGCTCCAGCACGCTCAACGTGCGTGTGTCCTTCGACACAGCAGCTGTCTTCCAACGGCTCCATCCTGTTACACCAAAATAGTTTAAAACCCTCGGGACATTACTCTATACCGAAGTTTGAATGCAAACACGGGATAGAAGCCGAGACATTAATTAATTAAAACGTGTATCATGACTTATTGCCGCTACAATACCGATAGCATTCATGGAGAAAAAAGTTAGATCGACGAAAAGCGGCCAAGATATGCTAGATTTCAAAGTCACCCCTGCACCTATCACAGCCTCCCATTATCCCCCTTCGTTTCTCTCATCGGAATATAAATATATATAAAATGCAAATGCTTATTGAACTTTATCAAAACATAAACCATCAAAATTGTGGTTTAGTGCTATTTTATCTTGATTGTATCATGGGTACGTTGATTAACGTGTATGTATGTTCATTGGTGTTTATTTGGTTTGCTTGTGTGTGTTTTGAGGAGGGTGGTAACTGCTACGGTAAAACAGTTTGAATGCACAGCTCTGAACGATTTGAACCACAAGTTTTGCTGCACAGCTCCGCTCACTTTCAAACATCCGGGATGGCTACCCAAGAAACGAGTTGCGGCTGTTCAGAGAAAAAAAAAGCAAACAAACTTGGGAAGGCACTTCGTGCAGCTCATAGAACTGCCACCATTCTTTCTCTGATCAGCACCGTCAAAAATCAACGCGCGGAGGCTGTGCGTCTCGGGATTAGACAGTCCACGGTGTCGAGAGCCACGACAGAAGAAATTGACCTGACGGTAATGTGGCGAGATCGGAGAAAGTCTGAACCGTCCAGTGTATAGCGGCAGCCCGCGCTTTGTAGCAACAAAGTCTGAGTTTGGTAACCCTGGTTGCTGGTCCCTTACTTATACCCGCACTCAGGGGGCATGGTACCTCGTGAATCCCTTTCGGTGTCGTTTATCTTCGGGGAGGCTGGATCCACCACCAAACGTTGTTAGGTTATGCATTTACTCTTGTCGCGGCTGAGCATAACGTCCACTTCTATATATAGACGCACTTCTCATAGCCTGAACGCTGAACCCAGAATAGACACTCTCCTCCACATATACCCAATACAATACAAAGAGGGATACACCTATATAGACGCTCCTTCTTCTTTTCAGATCATGGAACGTTTGGGGCCTCAATCCAGTCGAATAGAACTCAATCCTGGGCACTGGTCAAACCGGAGTCCATTCTCAAACTCGCACCGCCGTCAGCGAGGGACACAAGTACTCCAATGCACACTAAGCCTGAAGGCGGTTACAAATACAGCTCAGAGACAACCGCTAAAAGTCACGCAAGTCTGGGCAGTTGACATGTAATGGGTACCCCACCCTACCGATACTCGCAATGGGCCCAACTTGGATATGGAATGCGCGGTTCACTTCAGTCGTTTGACGCGATGATCCCCAAATGCAACTGGACTTGAGATGTTGGGGAGTTCCGCGTCGTCCGTGTCCTGGCGACCGACGGACCCGATTCCTGGCGGGCAGGCTCTATTCTACGACTTGCGGAGTAGGGGGTGAAAAACGCTATGTTTGTTTATATGCAGGGGAAAACCTTCTTCTTAGTTATTCTATGTTCTTTGGTCTCTCGATGGATATCATAATCTTAGTATGCCTCGGTTTGGCCTTCGGTTCAGCGGTTCACTTTGACTTGGCTTGAGTATGACACGGCTCGTCCAACGGCGATCCTTGGACTTCAACTTGATCTGAGTATACATTGGACTTGAAGTAGACATGACATGTCGCACTTGCATATGTGCAACTGTAACTGCGTCCAGGGGCCTGAACGCATCTGCGGTCAGAGGTTGAACATGTTTACAGCCATGGGTCTGAACGCATCCGCGGTCAGGATCTGGATATATCCATGCTCAGGGTCTGAACGCATTTCTCCAACCAGGGTCTGGTCGCATAAATCAACGTTCTGCGGCCAGGGTCACTTGTAATCAGAACTTGGGCAGACTTCAACGCTGATCTCCGAAGTCTCAGTCTCTTGGTCTGTAACTAACTTATACAACTTGCTTCAACACATGGCGCTTGAACTTCACAGCGTCCAGGTGCACGGTATAGTACGGCCAGGGTCTCGGCGAGGCGAAACGCCATATGTAATACTTTCACACACAGCATTTTCAACTCCCGTTGGGTTAACCCGCTTGAGGGTGAAGGGTGATCGTCATCCTGAGCGTAGGCTTCAAAGCCTGAGGGCCCATCCTGAGACCCTCACCTCATCGTTCCGCGAAACACCAGTGAAGTCCATTGCAGCCAATGACGCCGGGGTTATAGCACAGTCATCAACCAATCAATCCTCATCAAAATTCCACGTGACAGGACAGAAGTCATATCAGGAGAAAAAAACATATTGCCTTGTCACAGTTGACACGAGATGCGCACTGGTGAGCCTTGGATGTCCTTGTGGGGACTTGAGAGGGGGTGGATCCGCGCGGGTATTCCTACGCACGGGATCCGAGTCGGTTCGTCCTAGTGTAACGCCCTTGCGGGAGTAACACAAGGACAACTCCGGATCCCGTATTTCTATTTTGGATTCACAAGGCCTTCTCAAGAGCTCAAGGCGTTGTTTCTTGTTCCTTTTCGGGGCTTGCCGCTTCCAAAAAGGGTTTGAGAGACCGCGCTGCCTAGCCAAGCAATCCAGGGCTGCAACAGGAAGATCGCAAGGTTTCACTTGATCTATGTATAGGGCCAAAATAGATCCCCTATACTATAGCCAAGTGAGTCTTGTGGTGCAAATTCGGTTTTGATTTATGCTTTAGTCTATCTTATCCCTGCCCTTTACCTCGGGCTCTCCTGAGCATTTCATTCTCACTACATCCTGATCTATCTATGGATCCCATACTACCTCGAAGATCCTCCCAGCTAAGTACGGATCCCTTCCGGATCCGATCCTCACTCCTTACGGGACGGTTACCTGGATCCGTCCCATATGGGATCCCGCGTGTCGTGTAGTCAGGATCCATCACTTCGGGGAATTCCCGGAACTGCAATACCGCATTCCCTTTCATCTACCGACTTCCTTGGCTTATAGTGGACAGGGTAAGTTCCATTATTTTACAGTAAAATACGCTTATAGAGGTAATAAAGCACTTTCATTGGTGGAAATCGTGTATTTTACCGGTGTTTAGCTGATATACCGGTGCAGCGCTTATATGCCGATGTCCACTATAAGCCAAGGAAGTCGGTACCACTGAAACGGCCTGCTGCAAGGTTCCTCGGGTCTTAAGCGCGAGTGTGTCGTCCACACGTGACAACACCATATGCCAAGATGGTTGGCAGTCGCATTACTTCGGAAAAGCTCTCATGGAGCTTTTCCCAGAATGAGTAGTGATTTGTCCCAATCGTCTCAAAACAAGTCGCTGTCCCAAAACCAGTAGTTGAGGTGCAACACACACATGAGAAGTTGCACTATACATAGGATGCAGGACTGCAGTTTTGTTTTCCTTCGGCCTGCTTCACATTCACGAACCTCACAGCTTTCCGTGTGCCTTCTCATCTGATCTCATGGCGTCGAGTCGTGCCCTTATCGACCTTGTCGGTGAATACGGCACGTCCAAGCTAGCGATAGGCCTGCGCTTCATCTCCGGTACCAACGCTACCTACTTCATGCAGGATTACACGTATAACGCCAACACGCGCTGTCGTGTGAAGAGCAGTGGCACAATGAAGAAGTACACGTGCAGTGACGCCGCTAGTGGCAAGGACAAGAATTCTGGCAACAGTAGGCAAGAAAGCGGTTCCAGTGCAGCGAGGGACGACAGTTGTGTGCACAATGATTGTGCTTGGGAGATAAGAGTCTCGATCAAGAGAGAGCGTGACGCCTCTAAACGGTTGTGGGTCTCGTTCATAAATGGCGTGCATAGCGACTTGTGCACGTCCACAGCCAAACCTACTCAGCGTCAGCTGGCAAAACTAGCTACGCTTCGCGCTGCTGTATTGGCCGATCGCAGCGTCAAGCGCAAGACCATGGTGGTCATGCTTCAGTCGCGGGATGGCATTAATCTACAGCTGAGCAGATTCATGCTGAATCGAGTAAAAGACGACATCGTGGCCTCTGCCGACGGAGATTGGGGAGAGTCATTTCGGCGTCTTCCATTTTTGCTCAGCGATATACGCGACTCCAACCCGGGAACAACAGTTCAACTAGACGTGGATCAACATCGAAGATTCCTTCGGGGGTTTATAGCATTTGGTGCGAACGTACAGTGCCAGCCAGGACTGTTACCATTGCTAGGATTCGACGGAGCTCACTCGAAGCACCCCAAGTACAACGGAGTGGTGCTTTCGCTTCTGGGGCGTGACGGCAACAACCAGAACATTACCCTAGCTACGACATTGGTAAATGTCGAGAATGAGGCGAACATTTTATGGTTTTTAGAGCGGTGTCTCGGCGCTGGGATCCATCTCGCTGATCGTGCAACATTCTGCGATAGAGGCAATATAATTGGAGCAGCTCCACGCTTTTTTTCAAGCTCAGGTGTTTTTGTGAACCTCCGGTATTGTACCCTCCACATTCTTCGCAATATGCGCAAAACGTTCAAAAAGTCTGGACAGGCATTTCACAACGCGGTATGGGCAATTCAAGCTGCTGAGACTCATGACAAATACGCGAAGGCTCTACTGAACATGAAAAATGCTTTTGGAGATGAGGTCGTGGCGTATTTGCAGGAGATCGTCCCCGTTGCTTGGACTGTTCATGCGAACATGTGTACATTCACTTCCTGCACTGATGATATCGGAAGCAGTCACGAGGCTGCGGTGGGAGCTGCTCGCGGAGCCGATCTAGTTGGAAATGCAGATTCCTGTGTTGACAGCCTTGAATGCGAGAGTTGTGGTTGCACCGGTGAAGGAAACGGAGAAGACATGTTGAATGCTCCTGGCGCCGTGGGTGCTTCTTTCAGCAGTGAGGACTTAGAATCTGACACCCGAGAGGATGAGTGTGAGTGCTGCCAATTTACAGCGACGCGTGCTGTCCCTATGTTCAAATGGCGCACATCAAACTTCGTGGAAAACACGCGTTGATACAAAATGGTGTCCGCAAGTCGGATCCTTGCGGCGCGTTTTACAAGCTGACAGCCGATGCAATGCAAAAGCTCTGTGAGCGTAACGATGCAGTCACGAAGTGGCAGAAAGCAGGCAGCGACCTTACTCCGTATGCAAAGAAGCTCTGGCTAAAGGAAAAGGCTCGCGTCGGCGAGTACTTGGTGGTAAAATCGAGCGTGTCCGTGTCGTACGTCTCTCACCCTGGTGATACTACTCGTAGCCGACAAGTGAACGTGAACTTGCCATCTTGCACATGTGCAACTTTTGACCAAGTACGAATGGCATGCCGCCACATATTTGCTGCGCTTCGCAATCGGGGGATGGAGAAGCAATTTATCCGGGCGTTCCACCCGGCATATATGGTCAAAACGTATGCTGCGACCTTTTCCAACAAGAGCATAGCTCTTCCTGTTCGAGACACACCTCCTGGAGCACTCGAAGTTCGTCCATCGCCATTCTACAAACAGGCGGGCCGTCACGTTACTCGGCGGATTGCAAGCTCTGGGGAAATTGGTGCAAGGTCGACCTACGTCTGCAAAACATGCCGTGAAAATGGACACAATCGGCGTACCTGCCGACGTCATGCCAATGAATGTGATGAAGCAAACCCCGACCTCATTGCTCGCAGCTTCGAGCTTCCTTCCTTTCACAGTGACCCTGAAACGCATTCAAGGGTGGGGGATTCAGCTTCAGATGCTCCGAATCAAGCTCCAGTTGAAGGACACGAAGGAGAAATGAGTGATGCGGTGCCGGCTGATGTTCAGGCGAGTGCATCTCAAGAGGACACGCTTAATGCGGTACAACATCGAGAGCATCATTATGTCGCTGACGGCTTCCTTGTCGGAGATCCGCCTCCTAACGATACCCAAGCAGAGAACTCCTCAGTCAGCAATGACGAGTCTCACGGCAATCCGAGCGATACCCAACCCAGCACTTCACCTGAGGGGCGAATGTCAATGCGCTTCCTGTTAGAATGAGCTGTTAGCATTGAATACATGCATTATCTACACTAATTGGGTTAGAAGCTTCTTCATTGACGATGCCAGTCTGCCTGCCAGCATTCTTTTCGACTCCTGCATACGTCCCTGCAAACTGTCATTCAGATGATCGCCTCTTCATCCATCGCCAATCGACATGCTCCAATGAGAAATATATCTCATCGACGCAGGCTTTGCGGAAAAGTCATAGACTCCTCTGAACACCTCCCTGTCCTCGCCCTCGGCGTGTGTGTGCTCGTGCGAGCGGAACGTCATGCGCTCCCTGTAGTTTAGGCATGAGACGTCGCCTTGGACGAAATCGGATAGCTACCTCCAAATACTCGATAAATTCCACGTCCCAGATGATGGAGTAGTGTCCTTGAGCGTGGAGTCGTATCCTTGAGCGTGCGTGAGGCGCGAGTGGACAGTGTGGAGCGCGCAGGTGGCAAACCCCTACTTTCCTGTGGCACCTGCTTCTTGCTCGACTCGATCATCTTGACCAAAGTATCCCCCACCTTCTCGTCCATCGGGGCTGGCTCATGCGCTTCACGCCGTCCTACACCAAAACGACACTCAGCTGCGACCCGAGGCCACCTATCGGTACTTATCAGCATTCATTACGCATCTTGTTGCACGCAACACTGCAGCAACACGTTCGCACTTGCCTTCTTCGTATGCTCCTTCAGCTTGGGATCGTAGAGGGCCCGCACGTCCTCGCGCGTGCAGGACAACTTCTCGGACGCCGGCGACGGCCGCAGCCCGGTATGTGTGTGTTGCACCTCAACTACTGGTTTTGGGACAGCGACTTGTTTTGAGACGATTGGGACAAATCACTACTCATTCTGGGAAGCTGGTTTGCTCCGGCAGGTACTGTGAATTCCGTCCAAATTTGCCAAATATGGCCGGTTTACGGATTGGCTCAAATACAAATACAAGTAATTAGTGGAATCGCACATTCCAAAAGCCGCTGTTCCTGATCGGACTTATGGCGATTCTTATACTTATTGTATACGCTGGGCGATTTGGCAGTGTTTGATACGAAGAACCGCGGATGGAAATTTCATGTAGAACGCACAATATACCAACATGGGAGACTCCAAAAACGGTATTTAGTATTACAATTATATATAGTAACGAGCTACGCGTACCAGTCCTGCGCATGCGTGTCGACTCGTGTGGGGCGCAGGACGCGCGGCGCAGTCCGAGCTCTTGGTGGCGTCGCCGCGGGCCGATTTCGTAAAGGGGCAAAAAGTAAAAGGCGGAAATTTGTTTGGGCCAATGGCTGCTGTCGCTGCGCTTGGCAAATGGTCGCCGTCGTTTTACTCGGCATCTTATGGACCAATGGGGCGGCGTTATAGGTGTTGACCGAGGCAAGTTTTGCAATTTCGGGCAAAATTAGTCGGGTCCGTATGACAGTGATATACGTCTGGACATGGCGCCTGCGGCACAAGAACGTTTGGCCAAGCATGCACGAGACCAGGAGATGCGTGACGCACGGACGCACACGGACAAGCAGACACTTTGCCTACTACCTTTTTAGATGTATAAAAACTGGGAAACCGAACGTGAGCCTACTCGGCCGATCCTTCGCGCAGTCGTTGCGTTAAGTAATTTAGCTCAGCCGAACCATTATGTGTTGGGAGACTAATATGGACCAACATGAGAGTCTCTGTCTGATCGGGGGATGGGGGGGGGGCTTAAATCGAGTTTGAGAGCTCACTGGTAATTTAGCCCAAACTTATTTCGGCTCGTCTGGTATGTTTGGCTCACGATTGTTTCGGCTGGTTGTTTTGTCGTTAATATTATTTGTTTTGTGCGGTTGTCATTGTTGGAGGGGGTGGGGGGTGGGGGGGGTATTTCTATATCATCAATAGGACACGGCTAAATCGCAGCAGATAGTAATAGCAAAAAATTAATTTCTCAATTCGAGAGGTATGGTGTCAACCGCTCACGGGTCAAGTCAACGACAGCCTCCGACAACCGGTGTACGCGCCCATAGGAGAGAAACTCGACAAACATGTTGGGCTTGGAAGAAGATCTCGGCAACGAGAAGGAGGAAGACAACTCCAGTACTTCGAGTGTTCAGCATGAGAGGGATCGCGAAGTGGTGGACGTGAGCGCTTTGTTGGGGGGGGGGGGCGGCCCGGCGTAGGCAGACCGGAAAAGG
>JAABLL010000111.1:0-22995 GCA_012295475.1 Phytophthora gonapodyides | reverse complement strand
GGGGGGGGCGGGGGCGGGGGGGGGGGGGGGGGGGGGGGGGGGGGCGGGGGGGGGGCGCGGGGGGGGGGGCGGGGGGGGGGTGGGGGGGGGCGGGGGGGGGGGTGGGCGGGGGGGGGGGGGGGGGGGGGGGGAGGGGGTTAAAATGGAACTGGCGCGGTGATGAGAGCCGCGCCTACTCGGAGTGGGCTTGTGGTGCTCGACGATATGATCAAAGATCCAGTGCTGTGTCCCAGCGCTATTCATCAGCGATGGAGGGCCGTCGCGTTGAACTCCGCTCGTCATGGGAGTCTCGCCATTGCCACACTGACGACAATTCGATAGGAGCCTCGCCATGATGCTCGGGAAGCTGACGCTGACCTGAGAGTTCCGGCCTTAGCGCCGATTGCCGACCCCCAGAAGCCGCCGCGTGCTCAAGAGCGTCCGGAACCGAGCGCTGGCCCACAACAGACGCCTCAGCATGCTGTCGTGGTGATCGAGGCGCCCGGATAAACGGGATGTACTGGAAGCTGGGGACAGTGCGACGACGAACCGAGCACCAACGTAATGCGTCGCTAAAACACTTACATGCTCGGCATTCCTACGGTGCGACTTTACCCTACGTTCTACGTCGCCCTGCTCAAGCGGAAGCACCCGCCAACGATGCAGTCCTCAGACGTATCTCCTAGCTGCTGGTCACCACCGTTGCGTACGTCAGGTTCAGCGCGTGCATCAACTGCAAGCCTCGGTCTCCGTTTATCACTCGGTGTCATCACTTCATCCGTCCTCCGTCATCCACACGATCACCTTCTCATCCATCAGCTTCAGCATCCGCATCAGCTCGGCCATCACCTACAACATCACTAATGTTATCATCAACCGCTCCTCTCTCATCTCTCATCCGTCCTCATCCTCTCATCCGTCTCTCACACAAGAGATCATCGTGCGGACGACCGGTTCGCTGCAGCACCACTGGCCACCGACGACGTCGGATCTGTCGCATGGAATTGCCTCAACGGGGTAGGAATGGTTACCCCCCCTCAAGGAACTGTAACCTCACCCGCACAGAATCTCACCTCACTCGCAGAGGAACGAGTACCTCCTTCTACACGGACTTCTCTCACAGCAATCATTTCAGCCATCCGGTCACTTACCAATGCTTACATCACCAACCTGCCTCTGCTGCTCTGCATCTTCACTGATTTCCCTGTCGCTGGTATCACATTCCACATCACGTTCAATCTACTCAAAACTCCCACTGCTTACCCGGGCTTCCGTCCCGGGGGAAATCGCAGTTCTGGGACCTCGAAACGATAATTATAGTAGTATTACCAATATGGCCTCAGCCACACGATCTGAAATATTACAATACCAATATGACCGTATATCTGCCCAAAATTAGTTCGCCAACATGGTTCGTGTTGTGTTGCATAGGCATCCTACCATCGGTTGCTTGCGACGGCTTCTTGCCTTCCAACTTGACCTGCACGTTCTTCTGCACCACGCACTAACCTACGGCGATTGGGAAATCACGGCAATACGAAACAGAACACGGTTTTTATCAAAATTGCAATTTTAGCCTCCAGCTCTTGTTTTACCGATCTCAGCTAGCACTCTCAGACTCGCTACTGAGAACAAACTCGGACTCCTCAGTGCTCTCTGAGTTTTCTCCATTATCATCGCTGTCAGCACGCTGACTCTTCGACTCAGATTCACAATCTGAAATGTAGCTAGTCGTACGATCTTGGGCTGGAGCAGGGGCCGGCGTTCTCGGCGGAACTCCATGGGCTTGGGGGACGTATAGATGCATCGGCATCAACGTGTTGATCGATGCGGGTGGCAAGACACCAGCACCACAACTCTTCGGGTTGTCTTCGGTGCCACCCCTGCTCGACTTGTTTTCGGAGCCACCACTGCCAATCGCGTCTTCCCCACTTCCGGCATGTTGAGTGGCTCTCGGAGGATATCCCATATTTAAGCGCTTAGTCGGCCTGGGTGGAGAGCCGCTTGCGCTGGAGCTTGAGTCCGAACGCGTAACCACAGATGCCCTGGTGGTCAAGGGTTGGTGCCCCCCTGCTGGCGCCTGCTGGGTCACTGCCTGTACGCGCTGCACGTGGTCCGCCCGACGGCGATCACGCTCAGCAACGATATCATCCCATTCCGCGCGGTGGTACGCGGCGGCTGCTGCGTTGGTAGTACTGCATGCCCTCGCGTATTCGGTGCGTCGCAGGGCTATCTCCGACACAGCATCGTCCACAGTTGGGCTACTGGCTAGGTGATGCTGCACCTGCTGCTGGAGGTCCCTCTTGGCTGCAACAACCGCTGCAGAGGCGGCCTGTTCGTCCTCGATCGCCTGCCGCCAGGTCGCTTCTTCTTGCTGCATGGTTCACTGCGAAGTGAGAACTTTTGCTCGAGTGCTTTGCGAGCGAAGGCTTGATTGCAATCCCATCAATTTTCTAACCACGAGAAATACGCTTATCGACGAAAAGTGGTCATTGAAAGGTCTTGACTTCCAATTGCATAATATTAACCAATATAATTCCATCCAGAACGCCATTATATTCATCGAAACAGCGACATCAAAACACTGCTCCATAGCTTTTTCGGAGCTGTGATTCCCAACTCGGTGCGCTTAACCTACTTTGCAAGCGCTACTGAAGTTGGATGCATGCCGCTTCGCACTACGAGCTACAATACTAGTAAAACCACTTCCACAAGACCACCAACCTCACCTCACGATGCAGGTTCATCCAGCACTCTGCATCACACGGCGATCTCCATCGGCCATAACAGCTCTACATGGCACACTGCCCTCACTTCATGACGCTGTGCCGACTGTACGGCAGATCGATTTGCGGCCCTCATGTACGACGGTGGTTCGCGGTACGACGCTTCTCCACTGCATCACCTCAGTATCCGACGCTCCGTAGCAGCACCCGGCAACTCCATAACGGTGCTCTAGTCTACGTTGGTGCTGCCAGACCTGTGACGCTGGTATACGCCACGAGACTGTCCCATAGACCGACGCTGTTTGATGCTACAACTATGCTGCTATGCTGCTATGCTGCTTCACTATCCTCTATTTCGCTCCACGACGCTGTTTGACGTTGCAAGTTCACTCCATGATGCTGCTCCACAGGGCGGCGCTGCTCCACGAAGCGGTATCGTTGCCCCACAACGAGCTCCGCGAAGACGGTCCACTTACCAAGCTGCACGTAGCCGCCCGAGACTGCGAAATTTGTACAGTTTGAAGCAAACAAAATCCAAATTATACACACACATTGAGATGACATGAACGCTGTGAGAAGATATATATGTTGATGGACTGTAACGACGCGCGTGAAGAGACTCAAAAGTGTCTCCTACTGCACCATAGTTTGTTCGAGCCTACTCGAAACCATAGAGGTGTAACAGGTCTCATTTCGCCTGCCTGCCGGCGGGTCGTACTAGCTCAGGCTTTTCGTCCGCCACCGTCCAGCGGGGACGCTCTCGTTGACGCTGCGCTCATCTCATGCGTGCACTGCAAAGACCGATCAACACCAGATGGCCGACGGAGACTCAACTGACGTCTCCGTGGCGGAACTACCCTCACGGGCGTTCCTGTATATTGCTCGCTCTCGTCTTCGTCCCTCCATCGCCTCTCGTCTGCCGTCAAACGCTCATCGTCCGCTCACCCGTCACTCGCCTCTAGCACCCTCACGCAACTACTCACCAACCACTAGCAACTACGAACTAAACTGCCGCAACGCTCACTTAGCCACCGGGAATACGCCCACTCGCGCCTACCCGTACTTCGTGCAGCCATACAGCAAACTCGGGACCACGCAACGCTCACCTAGCCACCGAACGTACGCCCACTCGCGCCTGTCCGATACATGCAGCCATCGGCAAACTTGAGCCGCAGCTCTACTACGTACACCCTGTCGACACCCTCGTCCATCGTCCACCAGCACTCGCCTCACAGCCACCTTCGTGCACCTTCGACTCGCTCTCGTGCGTCCGTTCACTACTCGTCCTCGTCCATCTCCTCGTTCCTCGTCTTCCCGGCCCCCCCGCGAAGCCCCCCTGGAGGCCTGCCCGCCCCCTGGCCAACCCGGAAGGGCCCTGGTCCCCCCCCCCCCCCCCCCCCCCCGCCCCCCCCCCCCCCCCGGCCTCACATCGTGTAGCCAAAGCTTCACCTCGGCACACGAGATCTTCTCCCTTTCGTTCATGTGGCCCACATCGTTTCAACCCGTTCTTCAACGACGTCGTCCACCGCCTGCTGCCCTCATCGCCAACCTGTTACAGAGGGTCCGACCTTGGCGTTTTAGCGCGTAAATAACATCTCTTGCAGTGATCGTCTTTCGGCGGGCGTGCTGAGTGTACATGTAAGCATCCTGCACGAGGTTACTGACAAAACCTTTGAGCACGGCCCTGGTCTCCTCATAAATAAGACCGGACATCCGGATCACCCCAGCACGCCGCGCAAGTCACGAATGGCTGGCCTTGAGATACCCTGTATACTTTCTCTGAGAATACGTCGATGACGCTTGGAGCCGCCCGTACCAAGCCCTTTGCCACCTTTTCCGCGTCCAGCCATAATTCCCTACCGTAAGCGTTCATTTTGATAAGCATCACAACGCCCATCGAAGTGTTGTATTAGTACCAATCTGTCAGCCACCACAATAGAGCCAAAGCTCAGGCTATCCCTTCACTAGAGCGCAAATTGAACAATGAAGCACACAAGTTCTACCTGTGCGTGCAGCACTTGCAGTGGGTGGCTCAAGAACACGACCTGGCGGTCCTAGCCCAAGGTGGGATGGTCGAGCTACCTATTGGACTATTCTGTGAGGTCTCGGCCTTTCGCCTTGGGTACACGAATACGAGAACTTTGCAGGAAGATGTACTAGCTAAACAGCGACGCAAATGCCAGTGGCACCCGTTGTTTGTTCTTTAAATGCAAATTACCAACGTAAAATGAGCATAGTCGCCTACGTTTTCACTCACTGGACTCCACTGTGGAGCAGCTAGAAATTCATTCATGACTCGTCGTATAATAACGTGCTATACAAACAGAACCACTTTTTTGCATTGATTTAGTTTACCAACAAAGTTGCGACGCTGTTTGTACGTGGTTCTGTTCTTCATGCGATTGCGTTTGCTTACACATGGTTCTCTCCTTAGTCACGTTCATCGGGGTACATGGATTTCAGCTCGCTTATCAGATTATTATGCCATGCACCCAGCATCGCTTCAACAATACCATGTTGTACTGCGCAATTGCAGCTACGCAGAGTACCACAATCGTCACCGCAAGGCGAAGCACTTCCGTGTTGGGAAGCGATATCCTGGTTCGGAATCAAAGGTGTGCTTCCCACCAAGGCTTTCGTTGCGTCTGTGGGGCTGCTGCAAGTAACGCTGCTGTTTGGAGGCGGCCTGGTTGAGCGAGGAACACCGATATCGCCCACCGGCAGATCACGAAGTTCGAGCTCGCTTGATTCGCCAGGATATCGACTGCGATAAACGCGGCCATCGACACGACATTTAGCTGCATGAGCTAGCCTGTGTAGCTGTGTTCGCTTGGCCGCGTCGGTACGCTCGTATGCTCGACACAAACTTGCGAACTTGCGCTTCAAACTGCGCCCGTCGCGGTGGGGATGACCCGCCTTCTCCTGCGTGTTAAAGCTAATTTGAACAGCCTCCCAATCGGCCTGTCCTGTAGGTAATATGCGGTCGACTTCCGCCAGCAGACGTAGCTGTTCACCTGCACTGTAGTTCCGCGATCCCTGCTTTTTGGCATCTTTCCTAAATCGTTAGTTTCCGCTCTGCCCATATAGCACACCGAGAAAAACGAGAGTCTTACCTTGTTGGCCTGCGTGTGATCGGTGCCAGTTTCGAAATGGCACAGCTAGCGAGGCTGGCGCACTGCTACTACGGTAGGAACCCTCTGCCAGAGCTGTCCGAGGGATGTCATCTGGCCAAAATGTGCATCGTGCTTATCTGCCTGAGTTTTGCCTCTTCTCCACAAAAACCTGCCGGAAAGTCAATCTTCACAAAAAACATCAACCGCGAACAGGGAGCAAGCCCAATTATCGCGTTATCAAGTAACAATGTCATGATATTCAGCAGTAAACCTTCAAAAGATGCATGTATGTACAAACTACTGCTCAGTTCCAGGTCAAGTTTGCCAGTCTGACCGTAGCCTGACACTGGACATCACGAAAGAGGCCGAGGTTGCAGAAGGAAGTGATGTCGACGATGGCAAGAGACAGACTCGTATCCCCAGCCTCAACGTTCCACATTAAGTGGCTCAGGTGAATCAGCATCGACGAAGTGCAGTCGAGTGAATCTCAGCTGATGGTGTTGGTGGTCGGAGGCCCACAACAGCTTCATGCGAATAGTGATGGTGTCGCGCTGGTGTGGGCTGTTCTTCAGGATTGATTGTAGGTCTGGTTGAGCACGAACACAGCATTAGCAGTAGGGGTCTACCAGGTTAGAAAAATGAAAGCGCACAAGAAGGCCGCCTTACCTTCCACTGTAGACACAATCCGGGCGACATTGTCGTTCCGGGCTGCAAGAAGCTGGCGCATGCGCTCGTACGGCGTCAAGTGAGTAGCGCTTGCATCTACAGGATTGTTTCTGTTGGCTTGAGTGGTCGGGGTGGCGTTGCTCTGTGATTCGGCTTGGGGCTCTGCGGCCTGGCGTTTAGATCATTGACGCTCCTTCACCACCATTGTGCAAATTCAATTATGATTCCAAGACGTACATGTCATTCTACAGCTCCAACAACAACGCCGCGCCATTTTGTGGCAACCAAATCCGTGCTCGGAAGAGGCTCTTTCCACGGCGGGGCCTTTTGGCACAGCATAAAGCTTTGGCAGAAGCTTTCAATGCGCTTCCAGGCTGTCGAAAGGCCGCCATCGTTCGCGTTGTCCTTGCCCTACCGATCTTAGCCCAGTAGTCAGCATCACGCTGGGCACAGCCCAGACCCACGCAGAGCTTTTGTGTCCTTGACCTAACGAGTCTAGCCCAGTAGGTATCGCCAGGATTGTTTAGCTCTTCCCGTCGCCTCTGGCGTGCTATTCGAATTGTTCTCAGGTTACGAGGGCTAGCCCAGACACAACTTCAACAGTGTGCCCCGCAGGTTCGAATTGTCCTCGACCTAATGATTTTAGCCAAGGCGGTAACGGTGTGCACACCCACATAGGCGCTTCGACGAGAACACGACCAACACGATCGTGGAGAAGACGAGAAGAAGAACGAGGCCGTGAGTGTGACCTCGTCGGTCGATATCTGGGCGAGTCTCTGGATTTCCAGAGCGCCACGCAATGCTCAGCTCTAGTTGCCATCGCTACGTGCTATTCGAATTGTCCTCGACCTACCGATCTTAGCCCAATATGTAGGCCGCTTTCAGAAGTCTGGCTTCGAAGATATCATGGAGAAAGTGAACCGAGATGACTGCTCACCCGGTTATCTAGCGATGTCCTCGTACGACGCTCCTACTCGAAGCTGTATATGTCTAGGAAGCTCGCAGCCACGGAGAATATGCACTCACTTTTAAATTTGCTACGCCTTGCATACCATGAACGCGATGAATGTTCGCCAGCAGCTGATGGAGCGAGGATACATGGTCCTGTACAAGGCTGTGTCGGACGAGTTCGTCAACAACATTCGGTCGGTCGCGCGCTACGATGAGTTACCCTGGAGCAACGGTATTTGGGATGGCGAAGCTGTCGACACTCAACGGACACGTGCGGTGCTGACCGATGATCTGAGTCGGGTGTTGTCAACCTCGTTTCGGCGCCACTACCTGGCGTTTTTCCCGCTGGCTACTTCAAATGAATGGAGTGTCGTGAAGACAATTGCTGGAGCGCCAAACCAGCCCGTCCGCCGCGACTTCCCTCCACCGTAGGCAGGTGCCGACGCTGTGGATTTGACGGCGGTCCCTGTTGAGCTGCTGGTAGCAACCCAGAATGACACCGTCATTCACGGGTTTGGGCGGAACCGACTTGTGGCAGTACGATCCAACGCGGATGCCATCCGCCTGGATGAAGGAGACATCATTATGCTCCGTGGAGACTTTGTGCACGCTCCGGCGGGCTACGACATCAACAACATCTGCGCCCACTGCTACCTGGACACGCCATTTACCAAAGAGGCCATGAAGGAAGTGACCGTCAGCTTGTGCCTGTCATCGATGACATTTCCGCGGTCGACGACCTGTTCTGCTACGTCCACAACTGCCATTTCGTGGCGACGGGGACAAACTCTCTCCGAAAGCACCTCAACCGCTTCCACTCCTTCTTCTTCGCAAGACCAAGGGCTTAACATGTGCAGAACGGATGCTGACGCTGCAGATTTAGTTTTTTTGTAATCTTTTTACTTTCTCATCTGATTTCTCGTGACGTTTAACACTGATTCTCGCCACGAGTCGAGACAAAATAGCTAATTCCTCTGACCAGGATTGCTTAACTAAATGGGACTTTGTCTAACGAGGCTTATATTTTGCATATGTGTAGACGTTCGTGAAAAGTATGCGGAGACCAAGTTTCATAGCAATACAGTGCATTTCGGCTCTTCGGCTCTCCTCGCCAGCAAGGAATCACCCCCTTCGCTGCATTGCTAATTCATGGTATCTCCGTTGTTGCATCGCGGTAAATGTACCCTAGACCCGACCCAATTTAAGGCTTGAATGCGAATAATTTCACGGAAATAGATAAAACGTGGTCGCCAACGTATATGTGTGCTTTTTGGTTACCTCCCTAAAACATACCTTTGACCTCCATAATTATCGATCACAAATGTGGTTATTTTTGCTCATCAATCCCAGGCCACCTAGTTGTAGCGAAGCTAACTACTCCAGCACCACAGTTTGAGGTTCCTCGTGTAGCTAGTTGGTATTACAGATGAATAAGCTAGTTCTAGGCCCATTTACAAGCCTCTAGTATGATGTCCGGATTTTTTTCATCTCAATCGGTCAGAGGTACCGTCACGTTTCGTGGCGAGAATCAGTGTTAAAAGCTATCCCAATGACATTTGTATGTTGATGACTTTGTCGGTGGTCATTCATGACGGCCCTCCTATTGCCCTCTTTCTTCTCTCATCGGTGGTGGGTGTTTTGCTCGAATTCGGGCAATCGAAAATGAGCGTTCGATTGAGCTAAGTTACTTCCCGACCCGACGAGTCACATTGAGTGGCACGGCGCAGCGCGATGCGCTTCTGCGTTCTAGTAGCCCTCGTCTTAGCCGAACATGTCCGTGCCTCTGCCAATATCGATTTCCTCCTCCTCCTCGACGGCATTCTCCTCCTCCTTGGCGACAGCAGCATCGCCAGCGGTGGAAGCGCCCATGGTCGACCTCGAGAAGGTCGTGAAGGCCTTCGGCGGCGAGTCCGACAAGGAGAAGGCCGAGAAGCTTGTCAAGGAGGTTGCGGCCGGCAGAGGCCAAGATCGCCAACGTGTCGGTGGGCGCTGCCCCCGCTGCTATTCTGCTGAAGTGGTCACGGCCGCTTTGACTAGTAAAACCAGAGCTCCGGGACACTGGAAGTTCTTGGGTGATTCTTACTTGAGGCTGCATTGAGCATGGCTGCGTTTGATCGTTCAGTTCAGCTGAAATCGACACTGTAGTCAAAAGGCCATGAGTGCTGTCAAGGCAAAACCATCCAAGTAAGAGAGGGTAATAGACAACGAAAACCTTTACTCATGGCCAAGATACATCGTTGAATTTAGCAGCGTATCATACCAACTATTGAAGGAATTAAACTGGAACGTCAATGAAATGGAAGTGGAGATCGTGTTGTATCATCTAACACGGGATATTTTGTTGATTTTAACGACAATAGTTCGATTGCCTTCTCATTTTCAATTCGAAGCAAATGGTGGTGACAGCGGACGACCGAAATCGCGCAATTAATGCCGAGAACGTGGCATCGGCAAACATTATCCGAGCCGAGGAAGATCTCCGTAGGCTGCGTCGCCAGCAACCGTCTTCAGCCGCCGCTGCGGTTAGAGCATTGGATCAGCTTCGAAGAACGTACAGGCAAGTATGTGCAGCAGCTGATATCGCTGACCAGCGGGTCCAGGAAGCAATTGCCAGCACCATTACTACTGATCGTCAGCGGCGTAGAGAAGACCACGAAGTGCAGCTACGTAGAGCACGAGGCCAAACAACTCGATCTGGACCGCCTCCCTCTTCCCAAGCCCATGATCAAGCCCGTGACAAAAGTCCGTCACCAGCAAGGCCAGCCAAGCGGCTCAACACAGGGACCCAAGGTGCATCTACTGTGCTGTTAAGTACGGGAGGCGACGAAAGTGCGAGCAGTATTGCGCCACTGCCTGGGCGACCCGATCCGCTGGATCCACGGTCATACGATAAGACGTTCCAAGATCCTCACCATCCAACGCGCGACTCGAACGAGGAAGCCAGGAACATACAGTGGTTTGCGTCTAGTTATAGTGAATCGGAGACGAAAGGAGGCGAAAGTAGTGACGATTGGTAGCTAACTTACCTATAAATGATCCCGGTTGTGGCTCAACTTTTGTTACCAACTGACAAATAGATCACCGTACTCGAACACGTCTTGCTACATTAGTCTAGCGAGTGTTTGTTCGCTCAGTCGATGCAATCGCGCTTCTTCATCGAGCGTTGCTTGTGCTGGTCGAGCCCACCGAACGATTTCTTCTGTAAGTGGACACAGCGTCCTGAACGCGTATCTTGACGTCGCCCTAGACACCAATAGGTAGGGTTGCTCTCTCTTGTTCGCAACACGGCTCTCGGATCGCCATTCAGTGACAACCATGTTGTCGAGTGTATCTCCCTGCACCTTGTACACTGTGGAGGAGACCGCGCAAACCATGGGGAACTGCTCAATCCTAACGGAAACCGTCCTGGGCATTCCTGTCCTACTCGGTGCTAGCTTGATATGACTTCGCCTGTAAGGGCGAGCATCCGAAAACAGGTCAGAGTCCACGCACCCTTCCATTGATGTTGCGGATGGGCCCCTAAGAATCCTCACGATAATAGCAGGTGAGGGACGACTTGGAATTTTGACGGTCACATCGGCGACGCTGTCATGCACAACGTAAAAAGTAGTATCAGGATGGTAGATAATGGTTTCCAATGTTTCCGATGTTCCATTTGCTACCAACTTTTCTACCCGAATGTTTTGAGTGATCTGTATCAGCATTCCCATGATGAGATCCAAATAGGGCGCCATTCTACCGAACCTCGTACGCAAACGCCACCCAGAGCACCACCAGCACGATCTCCACCACCGTAATCTTCACCAGCGCAAACGACGCCACCAAGAGCTCCACAAGCGCGATCCCACCACTACCGTGATCTACACCAACGCAAACGCCGCCTCCAAGAGCTCCAGCAGCGCGATCTTCACCACCGACAGCACCAGCGCAAACGCCGCCAACACGAGCACTACAACCGCGATCTTTACCACCGACAGCACCAGCGCAAACGCCGCCAACACGAGCTCCACGAGCGCGATCCCCACCACCGAGAGCTCCACCATGATCCGCACCAGCGCAACCGCCGCCACCAAGAGCTCCACATGCACGATCGCCACCCCCGTGATCCGCACCAGCGCAAACGCCACCACCAGGAGCTCCACAAGCGCGATCCCCACCACCGAGAGCTTCACCGTGATCCACACCAGTATCGACGCTACCGCCGAGAGCTCCACAAAGCAGAGCGTTCTCCCTGTCGCAGGCTTCATCAAGATGCTTGAGGAGGTCTTCATCCTCGCCGTCGGGTTCCACGGAGATGTCGCCGTCCACGGGTGCATCGTGGTGAGTGCTAGTACGCTTGCGCTTCAGCGAAGACAGCACAGCAGCTGCTATAGCAGGCAAATCCAGGTCTCCCGCGTCCCCGCTTTGATCACCGCCGATCTTCTTGATGTCGCCACCTTGAGCAGGGGCATCTCGACCGCAACAAGCCGCCCTTTCCATCTCGTAGGCGACACCTAGATGAGCTAGTAGATCGTCCTCGTGCTGTTTGCCCAGCTTCGGGCGCTCTGCTGCCGCCGCCGCGGCCGATGCTTCCAGCGCCGCTAGCTGACCTGATGCAACCCCCGCTGTGCCTGTTCCGTGCCCGGGGCTCGCTCGTTCTGGGCGGTGCCTGCGCTTTCATATCGCCGCAGCCATCTGAGCGCTCCGCCGCGAATTCCAGAATGGCAGTGGAAGGCGGCAGCGGCCTACCCGCACCATCACCCTGCAGCTGCATTCTGGTCAATCCCGCTACCTTGCAGCCCACTTCGACCTGTTCCCTCCATTTTGGAGCCCATTTCGAGCTGTCGTGCGGAGCCAGCTCGGCATCTAGACGTGTGCGAGGCGCCCTATTTGGGGTGCGCTGGTCGGCGTCGGCTGCATCCACCGCAGCTGCGTCCTGGTCGATCCTTTCCGCTTTCCGGTCATTTCGATAACTTCAACTTGTGGACTTTTTGCAGGCCCTGCAGGTAAAGGTCCTTTGATACAAATGTCTAGTCAGAATAAAAGACGTGTGGGCCACACCATGAAGATACCGGGAATCACCGCGCGATCAGCCTGCTTGCAAAGGTTTCGTTAGCGTGATGTAGACCACACCACGAAGAATACCGGGAAATCACCGCGCGATCAGCCTTGCAAGGGTTTTGTTAGTGTGATGTGTTGTACGTAATGTGGTGTATATATACCGGTATGTGCACACAACTATCAGCATCGAATGTGCATGTAACGACAGTTCTAATAGAACTGCGAGCAACCTCATCATCCACAACTTGTCCACTGCCCCCTGCTCTTGCTTCGCCTGCATGCCGCTCTCGTCCTCCTGCATCTTCTTCTGGTTGCCGCCGTTCTACTCCGCCTTCTGCTGCTTGCCGCTGTCGTTAATCTGCGTCTTCAGCTGGCTGCTGTCGTTGTTCTCATTTTTCTGCATATTTGCGTCAATCTGCTGGGCGTTCCAATTATTTTCGCTCTTCTTGTGTTGTGTCTTCGGCTGCTTGCCGCCGTCGCGCTGATGTGTCATCCACTGGTTGCTGCGGCTGTCCTGCCTCTCGTCGTCGCCCGTCTCCATATTGATGCTACGTTCTGTGCAGCTCGCGGCGATCGTGCTTCTTCTGCTTCTTGGCCTCGTTCTTCTACGTCTTGATGACGCTGTCGTTCGACACCACTCTAAGCGGCCTGCTGCAGTTGCTTCGCGCCTTCGTTCTTCTGCGAACTAGGTTCTCGCCGCTGGACCATGGCTCGTACAGCCCTCAGATTTGTCTGCTGAAGGGGCCTCCCGTGTTCGAAGGCCCCTGTATGAACGCCAAGAAAGCGTTTCGGTTCTTCACCGTCCCTGCCCGTCAACGTGCGTCCGTGCTCAGCGTCGTACTCGCCGTTGTAGTCGCTGTATCTGCAGCTTAACCAAACACAAGTACAACACCAGATGGGCGACGGAGCTGCAATTTGTCTGCTCCTCGCCGGCATAGAGGTCTCTGTATTACGGTAGGTGTTTTCGGCACCCGTGCTGCTGCTGGCTAACCTTGAAGTCTCCGCTCTGGCAGCAGAGCAGCTGCTCCTTGAAGTTACACCTTCTTACTAAACCTGGTATAGCTAGCCTTCAATAACTATCTGGTGCACAACTAAAATCACCCACGTGAATGCTGCTTGTATCGTCTAGGGTCAACATCAAAACCCAATCACCCAACTGATGTTAAATAAAACCGGGTTAAATAACGTTATTGGTAAAACTCACTGGTTTTGCTGGTCTCGTTCGTGAGGAGGGTAATATTACTGCCAGCCAAAATTAGCGATCGAAGCCTGTATGACGGTGAAAAACATTTGATAACGATGCAGGACCCGCAGTATGCAAAATCCAGAGCTTCCCCGTGCTTGGCGCGGCATTAGTATGTAGATACCAGGTATGCATTCACCCTAATTCTGGTCAGAAAAGAAACACGATCGGCACTGAATGCCAACAAAAGAGAATGACAGCAAATATTGCGCCAGGGAGGGGGGGGGGTGACTTCCGCTGCTCGCAGTACCGAGCGAAGGCATAGTACGCATGTCGTGTCTGTAGCGCGCAGTGAGTTCAACAGTCACAAATCAGATTTGTACAGTCCAGCAATATGATAATACTTCACGGTGCTCACCTTCAAAACCTCCTCATATAGAGGCGTTACTTACGCCCACAGTCGAATGTTGTATGGGGCCACCAACAACCCAGTACGGTAGGGCAGTAGCGTGGCTTACTCGGACGGCGGTACTGGCGCGTCTAGCACCATAATTGTCACAAGAGGCCGCACCGGCCATAAGTCGGCGGGCAGCAAGGGCGGAGCTTGGTATTTTGCAGCTCCAGCATATTATACCTTAGTTGTGGACGAGTGGGTTGATCGTCCGGTAATTCGTCCTACTGGTCCCTTTCGTCGTCAGCCGTTCCTACGGCCTGGCACAGAATTTGATCATCAGCAAGCTGTCTGGTTAATACGTGATCGAAAACGTTACCGTTAAAATGGACAGCAACGTAACGCTGCTGATACCTCGTTGTTGTCGCTGGTGATGGTGAAACAGCTCAAGCGCCAGACTAATCGCCTACATTTCTGTGAAATACGAAGTTAAGTGGAGCTTGATGTCAATTCTTGTTTTAGATACCGTTCCATCCACGCAGCTAGAAACCTGGGGTGTAAAGCTGACAACAGTACACTATTGACGAGTACATCATGACGTTAATTCTCAGCAAAGGCACAGCATTGTATCTTGCATTGGTTTTGCTATCGATGGTTGATATATGGTGTCTGGGCGGATTGTGAATATATGTGGGTTTAAAACATATGGAACGGGCTCATATCTTACACCATATATTGCCCACTTAAAGCAAAAACAAAAACTTATCCGGTACGTTTTCGACCAGTCAGTGGCTGTCTACCAACCACATTGGCTACCTGCGATGCCTTGAAGAATTGCTACTCCGCACAACACCTTCAAGCTGCTTCTCCCACACATGAATGATGCGCTTGATCAGGCAGTCGCTTGCCAGCGGCTGGTGCATTCCAGGACGCTTCCTCGTCCAGCCATGCGCTGCACAGCATCGACTTGACGGGGCCCATCACGCCCACATCGAGTGGCTGGCAGATGAAGAGCTACTCGTGCTGCTGCTCCTGCTCGTCAAGGTGCTTCTGATAGATGCACTGATACTCTTCTTTAGCATCTAGCTCCTTCTCCTTCGCCGATAGTCTTTTCGACCACTGGTTAAGCTCCTTCTCGCGCGATCGCAGGATCTTCTTGCGCGTGAGCAGTTTCTGCTCCTTGCTGTTGCTGAATAAACCGCTCTTGTTCCTTCTTGAGGCGCTCTGCCTCTAGGCTTCTCTTGGCCGCGCGATCTGCTTTGTTTGAGCCCATGGTGTTGCTTGTGATGAGTTCGCAAATGAGCCCGCTGTCGCGCGGCCAAGTCGCTCACCGGTCGAAAGATTGCGTCTTGTGTGTCTCACATATTATACAATTATAATTCACGATCAACTGGATTTTTATTTTTTATTTTTATCGGTGGGTCCTCAGATTGCGCTACATGCGCTACTTCACGCGGGTCCCCTTGACCATCCTAACAGTCCTTTAACTAATGCTACATGCGCTCGTCGTCCTACACATCTCGGCTATCCTAGAAGTCCTTTAGATGTCGCTACATGCGCGTTCAGCTCCTTTGCACCACAGCTGCTCTAGAATATCGCTAGTAATGCAACATAGCGCGGACAGGCGGGAGTCGTTACTACAACACAAGGGGATAGAGACGAGACGGATGGGTGAAATACGGACCCACTTGGCAAGCCGAAACAACGCCTGTGGTTTAAGGTCCGTGTGCGGAGCACGCGGGCTTAAACCCAGGACAAACCATTGTCTAGTCTCGCTCGGCCCTATAGGGTATACACTGACAGGGAAGGGTTTAAGGGGTTAGGTAGGGTGATAGATATCCTACCGACTCCTCGAATTTCGGGATTTGAATGACCATGACATCCGTCCTGGAATAATACGTTTTCTCACAGGTTATATATTTAGGGAGGTTTTGAGAGCACCATATCGTTTTGTGTTGCTTTCAAAGTCTCATGTGTTGCGCTTGTGTTGCCATAAGGGCTGTCGTCATGTCGCTCTTATGGTGTAGTAACGCCATTCGTAGTTGGCGGTGCATATAAAGGTATCTAGAAGGGGCATAGACGGCCTTTTAAGCAGCGGAATGGTACTACTTGTATCTGGTGGCGGTCAGCGAGGCGTGCGGCGGGGCGGACAACTTGGTGCTGGACAACATCGTCCACTACGCGGATCCCGCGATGCGGGTGTCAATGCTGTCGAGGCTCAACCTTCGCCAGGCGGAAGAGTTGGCGCGCTTCGCGCAGTCAACCGAGATCGAGCTGCGGGGGAAGCAACTCGGGCGTGACGTCGTGAACGACGCACACGAGGGACGCGTGGACACGCTCAAGCGCTTCAAGTGCTACAAGAAGGGACATATGCAGGCAGCGTGCCCGCGTGGAAAGATGACCTGATGAAGTTAGGACGGAGAAGTAGGCTACGTGCTGGTGAAGAAGGGTTTCAAGATTAAGCGCCGGGGTCCGCATCGCGTGATCGCTGCGATGGCTGGCCAGCGTTAGTGGGCGGGCAGTGGCGTAACAACGTGCTGATGAGTATGTTTCATGCAGAGGACTATGCAAGGGGAAGAGTGCGGGAGACGTGCTGATGTCCGTGTTAGCTGACATCCAGACCGAGGTCGGGCCGGACGTGCCGACCGGCACGCTGATGCACTTCCACAAGATCGGGCACCTGAACTACGACACCATCGTGAAGATGGAGAGGGACCCGACGTACGGGATCTCGCTGACGGACGAGAAGCGTGCAAATTGCTTGGTCTTTGCGCAGGGCAAGCAGGCCAAGAACAAGCAGTCGCAGAAGGACACCGGCGCCAACTCCCCCATCGACATCATTGGTGGCGTCATCTGCTCCGACCTCAAGGGGCCGACGACGCCGAGGGACCGGCTTGGTAACCGATACATGGTGAACTTCATAGACCACCGAACGAATTACTGCAGGAACTTATTGGCCAAGGCCAAGGACGTCGCAGCCCAGACGTTCAAGTACTTCATGGCGTTCTGCGAGAGGCGATTCAACTGCTGCATTCACGTGTTGCGCATGGACGGCAGAGGAGAGTATCATACGCTGGACCTGTTTTGCGAGGACACGGGTATCGCAAGGCAAGTGAGTGAGCCGCGGAACTAAGCGAGCAACGGTCAAGCAGAAAAAATGCCCGCATCGTCATGGACATGGTGCGCAGCATGGTGTTCATTTGCGGGCTACCGCTAAGTTTTGGGGGACGCTACGGAGCACGCGGTGTACATCCTGAACAGGAGACCGACGAAGGCGAACGCGGGAGGCAAGTCACCGCTGCAGATGCTCACAAAGAGCACGCCGAACCTCAGCGACATCTTGGTGTTTGGCTCGCCGTGCACGGTGCACCGCGACGCCAAGAACAAGTCCCTAGGAGGGACCGGGAAGGCTGCGTTGATCGTCGGCAAGAGCGATGAGATGGGGACAAGGTTGCGGTCGCCATGCAGCACATCAGGAATGTAGAGATGGGGACAATGTTGCGGTCGCCATGCAGCACATCAGGAATGTAGAGATGGGGACAATGTTGCGGTCGCCATGCAGCACATCAGGAATGTAGAGACGCTCACGGACGAGCATAATGAGCAGCGAAGACGCGTGCATCTCGAGGACTCGGAGAAGACGAAGGAATGGTAAGCTAAATCAGACGCACAAGAAGCAACAGCGGCCTCGAGCCTGAAGCGCGCCCCCGAATCCCGGACCATCTCCGGGTAACATCGAGCCGAGGCGACCATTCGAGGTGGTCTCCATGGATTTCGTGACGCATATGCCGAAGTCAGCCCGAGGGAACACCTTCTTGCTCCTATTTTAGGATACTTTCTCTGGATATGTCATGTGTCAACCAATTGCATCCACGACGGCCCAGGATGTAGCTGAAGCTTACGAAGAGCGAGTGTTCCGTAGTTTCGGGGCGTCCTCGACGTTACGCCACGACCAGGACCCACGTTTCATGAGTGAAGTCTTCACGAGATTCAGAGAACTTCTGGGTAGCAAGCAACGCGCCACTTTGGCATACCGCCCCAGGCTAATGACCAGCAGGGGCGGTCTGTTCAGACTGTCATGCGAAACGTCAAAGCCTATGTTGCCGAAGCGGATCAGACCGACTGCGGAGCGACTCATGTTTGCCCTGAATACGTCGTTTGACGCAACACGTCTGGATACCCCGTTTTATCTGGTGCACGGTTGAGACGCGCAGGGCACTGTCTCCGCGATGCTTGGCCCCAAGCCATCAAGCCTTCCCGAACGAACGGCTTACGAGTGGCGTCGGAAGTTTCAGCGTGATTACGGCTACGCTCAGGCCTGTGCGGAAGATCTCCAGAAGAAAGCCAAGCGCGCACGCTCGGATGAGCAGACGCGCAAATGGCGTGAACTTTCGGAGCGACTCAAGTCTGGGTTCGAGAAGGGCGATGCCGTGTGGTTGTATATCCCACGCGTGCTGCCTGGATTGAGCAGGAAGGTGGCACATATGTGGCATGGACCATTCCGGATAGATGAGATTTGGGACGACTTTCGCGTGAAACTCAAAGTGGCCGGCACGGGTTATCGTGTCAACCCCTGGATACACGTGAGTAGACTCAAGCCGCGCGCGATCTTCCCGAAACGGCCGACAGAAGAACTGGAGGTCGAAGAACAAGATGATTTCGACGCAGCGCTCCTTCCCGAAGATAGTTGGGAACAAGACAACGCGAGTGGAGATTTCGAAGTGGAAAAAGGTTCTGGATCTGCGCTGGGTGAAACGCACGCGCATATTGCGACGTATCCGGGAATACTTTGTCAAGTGGAAAGGATATCGTGATCCGGAATGGGTCCCGACCCATCAGCTGAACGTGGTGCGTTGCTGTACGAGTTCAACCAGACTGCGAGGGCCAGGGCTCGTTTCCGGACTATGCAAGCCGGAGACGATCATCCAAGGCTGTAGCCGTCCCGAATGGGGCCTACCTGAATGAACCAGACCGACGCTACTGTTAAAATGATGGACCTGCTTACCTTTCAGGAGGTATTCCTGCGCGAAGCTAGGGAACGATGTGACCACTGGCAATGGCGATGATGGTGAATGGAGACGATGACGATGCGTTTTGGGACAATGGAGAATTGTGTTCGCGAAAGCGACGAAGCAATGAATAAAAAACACGAGCGGGCAGGATGAGACGTAAAGGTTCGAGCTAATTGGAGTTAGGGAGGCCTAGAAGGAAAAGAAAATATGCAACGCTGGACGGCCTTCTACCGTGCTCCTACTCGACCATTCTGACTGCGTCACCTACGAGTGTTCCGCGGAGATCAGGACACTGCGACGATCCTCCGGACGCACAAGTCGAGCGCGAAGCTTCTCGGGTAAGTGTTCGATGCGCTCCGTGTCCAAGGTGCACGAGTTCCATTGCGAACGAGCGGGTTCCTGCTTGTCGATCCGAGAGAGCTGTTCCTTCAAGGTATACGGCGTCCCGTCATCCTTCTTCTGAGACGCGTGCATGAACACCCAGGAACAACACTTGGCGGGGTACGTCCAGACGCCGGGCTCCTCGAGGAACGACTGGGTAAGGCCGCCGTTGACCAGGTCGTTCAGCACTTGCTGGTATTCTCGCTTGGCCGCACAGCTTCTTTCTTTCGGAAACCAGTGCGGCGGTCTCCGTGTCTCGAACAGTCGGGACAAAGAACCAATGGCCGACAAGCCAGAAAGCCTTGCGGTGTTTCTTCATGGTAGCGACAATCTGCTCGAGGCCGTCCTGGATGAACACCGAGTTGGAGTCAATCCGGGAGTGAAGGATCAAGAACTTGGACCGCTCTTCGAACATGGTGTCCCAAGGTTTGAGGAGTAAATCGCTTGGATGCCAGCGAGATCCCAACGTTCCTGGATCGCGGCCTGTACCTCCGGGGTAGACAGATTGGGAAGATAATCCGGGAAGCCGGTGGTCTGTTCCACTGCTTTCGTGGTACCTGGAAAGAACTTCATCAGGAGTCCATAATGGCGCCACGAGTTCACACCACGTCCCGGAGTTTCAATCACCCAGAGTTCGTCGCCCGACAACTGCGAGTAAGACTTCCGGGCCAACGGCGACTTGGCGCGTTCTTGGGCGGGCCGACGTTTCTTGGTCGGAGGAGTGACCTTCTTCCCATAAGTTCCCGTTGTGGAGGCCCCGGAATCTGACGTCACCAAGCGGCGGCGCTTGACCGCACGGGGCGGGGTAGTGCGACGACTTGATCCGGCATCCGAGAGACTCGGATCGAAGGTCTCGTCTCGGTCATCATCCCCATCGTTACCACCCACATCCGAGAACAGGGCTTCGTTGAGCTCGCGTGCGTCATCCAGACGTGACGTTTGAAGCACGCCCCAACGTTCCGGAGGGTCCGTGCTGTCATCCATCGTTTCGAGGAGGGCTTCTGCCTTCTTGAAGTACCAGCTCGGGACGTACTTGGTCCAGGGCGTCAAGTCCAATTCATGCCAGTACATCATCCGGGACAGCATGGACTCCAACGAGCGTGAATCGAACCTGGGGTGCACCACGTTGTCACCCTGAACCAGTTCGAGAGCGTCGTCGTAATCCAGCCCGGATTGCATCACCTGTTGAACGTCGGCGCGCAGATTCGACCAGACCACGGGCAGATCCTTGAGGGAGTCCAAAACCTCCTGAACACTACAAACTGGAGTGTTACGCGGGTCCCGGGCGTCTTCCTCGTTGCGGTCCCACGGGTCAGGACGCAGCTGGAATACCAGCCCACAATCCTTCGCGAACTTGGAGCCTGAAGCCTTGTGACGCCGACGTTTGGTGGGCGTGGTGGCGGACTCGAAGAAGGAAGGGCGAGATCGAGAGGTTTATCCTTCGAGCCGCCACTTTCCGATCCAGAACCGCCGTTGTCCTTCTCCTCCTCATCCGTGTCGCCATCATGGTCAAACACGTATAGGACGGAGTCCGCTCCGATGTCATCCGCCTCGTTGACCAGGATCTGAGCGGCCGATGCATCCGGAACCGGCTTGTTATCCTTAGCCAATCCGAGCAGTCCCTTCAGGCGCTGCCAGTTTCCAGCGACCCGAGTCTTGCCGCGGTTCAGGAAGTTCATGACCCGCGGAACGTTAAGCGAGTCAGCTTGAAGGCGTTGGTTCAGGGCTCGAACGTGATCCTCGAGGTCTTCGACCTGACGGTGTAGCGCGTCATTGCGCGCCTGAAGAGCGTCTTCCTGGCGTTGATGCTCCACGTCGGCGCGCTTGAAATCACGATCGTGAATTTGGGCCTCGCGGTCCATTTTTCCGCGGGCTGTGGCGAACATCTTCTCGAAGAAGGCTTGATGCATCCCGAACTGACGCTTGACTTCCCGGGGTTCGGTGTCAGCGTCGAGTAACTGCTGGCTGGTGGTCTTGCCGTCAGTCTTGAATTGTGCCTCCGCTCGATCAAGTCAATCCAGGGAGCGGCGAAAGAGGGTGACCATCCAGATGACGCGACGCGCCAGATCTTGCGTTTCATACAGGCGCACCAGGGAAGCGAACACGCGTTTCGCGCCAGGACTCTCGAGCAGGTTGCGGAATTCTTCCGCCGACCAGTCGGAGTCCTGAGGAACCAGGAAGTCCCGATCCGCGTGCGCATCCGGAGCGACTCGTCGAGCTATCTCCCGGACTTGTGCTTCGGAGAGGCCCTCGACGCCGATCAGAGCCTCGAGGCCACCGAAGCCGTCACACGTGAAGCTCTCCTCGAAGATGTCTTGAGCCGTCGCGGGAACGCCGATGAACTTGGCGTCCGGGACCCGCACGCTGGACGGAGCGTTGAATCTCGACGGAGGGAGTTGTCCAGCCATCGCGGGTTGAGCGGCAACCGCTGCTTGCTTCGCATCCCGAAGCTGATCTAGCTCCGCCTGAAAGGCGTATCGCGCGGCGAACTTGTTCAGCGCGTGCAAGGTCGCGACTTCGAGGGGCTGGTTTGAAGCCGGCGCAGACAAGTTGGCCGGCCCCTCATCCTGAAGGAGCTTGCCGCCTGCGCCGATCCCACTGCCATCTTCAGGCACGTCGTCCATGATCGGTGGCTGGTTAGGCTCGTCCGCGGGGCTCTTATCTCTGTGACGGGCTTGTCGCCCACGTTGCCGCCACTTTCGTCGTCGGAAGTTGCGCTGCGGCCACGCATCTCGCCGCCCCCGCCTGAAGCACCACCTCCAGTTGAAGGGGTGTCTGAAGGCTGCGCGGGGCTGCGTGGAGGCGTGCCGCCAGTTGGCGCCCGGTCGTCGGCAGGTTCGGTGTCGCTCATGAGTTGCCGGAGAGTGAGGAATTTGCGTTGTGAACGCACTTTCCCCGGGCGAATAAGTTTGGATACGCCCGTTGGATTTTGGACCAGATGGAGAAAGTTCGAAAACTTGGGAAGGGACATTGAAGTTCCAGCATCCGGGTGGTCCATATATTCGGGACGGCTCCGCTCGTGGGGTCTGGTCATGGCCTCTCACTTTGAGAGCAAGTTTCTCAGTGGGAGACCGTGATCCAGAGGGGCGGTTGACACGAAGCGATCTGGAGTTTCCCGTTCGCAGCTGCGCCGTCCAGTCTGCACCCGTAAATCAAGTGGGAGAACCAGCAGTCCAGGAGCGACCGTATGTGACATCCCCCGGGATTGACGCCTCGATGGCGTCACCCGAAAAGCCCAAGATCCGAGATACGCATCCCGGATGGAAGATCCGGAGAAGTCGTGGAGGAATGGACTTGGGGAGAGGGGCGAACGACGGAGAGTGACAACGACAGGGGCTCGTGGCCCCAGAGTGATGAAGGCAAGTGAAGAACCGAGCTCGCAGAGCTCGCGCACTCCTCGAGATGATGACTATCCCGGAGTAACATGACATCCCGGATACTCAAGTGACCGCCCGAATGGACCGACACCCCGGATGAAGTTGAAGCTGTGTGGCTTCCAGCCAATCAGCGAGTGACACGTTGCCTGACCAGCCCGCCAGATGGCCAGTTTCAA
>JAABLL010000110.1:5129-16779 GCA_012295475.1 Phytophthora gonapodyides | reverse complement strand
CTAATTAATCCCAATGTAACGATGGGCAAGTTCTGCCAGTCGACACCGCGGCCATGACCTCCAAACGAAGCAGAGTGTTCAACTCCACTGTAGTAATGTCGGCGCTCCCTCAGAGATTCACCACCTCTCGAGGCGCGTGCCGATCGCTTGCTGAACGAGGCGCATGCCGATCGCTTGCGACCCATATGGCGTCCGCGAGATTCGGGGCGAAGGTGTCGGCGGAATCTCAAGATGTCAAGGGGGAGATCGGCAAGACTTTGCCCGAGGCCGAAAGCTATGAGCTCACTTCCCATTTCGCCAAGCGACCCCCACGTACCGCTCTACGTATCGACTATGAAGACCGTCTCCGCTCTCCTTTCGGCTGTGGCGCTCGCACACACTGCTCAAGCGTACAGCGAGGGCTTCGACCTGACGGACCACACGAGTCAGCTCAACTTCTACCACCAAGCTGCTACCGATCTGTCGGCTGAAGACGTCGCTCTCGACGACACGTGTGTCGTGGATCAAGTGCACATGGTCAGCAACAACCTTCAACTGCTTCTCTTCGACTTCTTTTGGCTAATGAGTCGTTGCTTGTCTGCTGTAGATCATGCGCCACGGAACGCGCTACCCGTCGTCCGGCAGCTACAACGGCATCAAGAGCTTCGCCGAGACGGTCACCGAGTACCTCAGCTGGGCCAACATGTCGGACTCGATGGCTGACGAGCTGCAGTTCCTCAAGACGTGGAACCTGTCAGAGCTCATCCCAAACCCGACCGTCGAGGTGGACAACATCACGGCGCTCGGACTGCAGGAGGCCTACGACGTCGGTTCCTCCTTCCGCAGCAAGTATGCGGACCTGTACACTTCCAAGGAGACCGTGTGGTCGAACGCCAAGGAGCGGGTGGTGCGCACCGCCAAGGGCTTCATGAACGGCTTCCACGGTGAAGACTGGAACTCGGACCTCTTGATCCAGGTGAGCAACACGGACGAGACCCTGGGCGGCAACACGCTCACGCCCATCGACACGTGCCCCAACTTCGACGGCGACGAGAGCTCGGGCCAGACGGCGTTCGCGGCGGCCACGGGCTGGCAGGACGCGCTGGCGGGGCGTCTCGAGGCGCTCTGGCCGGGTTTCGGCTTCTCCACGGGCGTGGCGCTCACGGTCATGGACTTGTGCATGTACCAGCGCAACTACCTGGGCACGGGCCACCTCGAGTTCTGCCAGCTCTTCACGGACGACGAGTGGGAGCACTACGCCTACCACAAGGACATGGGCTACTACTACGGCTCGGGCTACGGCGTGGGGCTCGCGCCGACCGTCGGCTTCCCGTACGCGGAGGCCGTGACGAAGCTCCTGAACGAGACGGAGACCACTTACTGTCAGAAGATCTTTGTCGCCTTCAGCCAGGACACCCAGCTGAACGCCATGTACTCGGGCTTCGGGCTCAACTACGACGAGACGTACCCGACGGACGCCATCAACGCCACGCGCAACTTCCGCTCGTCGCGCGTGGTGGCCATGGGCTCGCGCATGGTGACGGAGCGCATCAGCTGCAACGGTGAGAGCTTCGTCCGCTTCAATATCAACGAGCAGGTGGTGCCGCTGCCCGGCTGCCAGAGCGGACCCGGGCTCACGTGCCCCATGGCCGACTTCGTGCAGTACATGGAGGCCCGCAAGACCGAGGTGGGCGACTTCGTGACCGAGTGTGCCTCGACCGGAGGCTCGTCGGAGCTCACGATCTTCGAGAACCCCGTCCTGAACCAGTGCGCCGTGACGTCGTGCTAAGAAGCAGCAGCGCCAGCTTCAAACGCTGTCTGTCTGTTGCCATCGTAAGCTTGATAATGACAACTTGTGCCGTGAATTCTTGGGTTGCAATGCGCCGGCGTCGATGCGCTTACGCCGCCGCTGCTCCATCGGGGCTGCCGGTTTTCCGACTGCAAGACAGCAAGAGCTCGAGCCCGCAGCGCATAGATACTAGCCACGGGCGTTGCGAGGAGCTAGAGCCACGCCGCCGCCGTTGACTCGACGTCACGGCAGCTTCAACGCGCTTGCGTCCACTCGTTTGCTCGGGTCATCGACCGTTTTTCACAGCAGCGAGACACGGCCTGCCAAGCGCGGCGACGCGACCACCACGGATCGTTCTCGTGGCGCTGGAGGAGCAAGCGGACAACCGCCAACCATGCTATAACGAGGTCTCGCAGAGCGAGGTCGAGATTCGTCTACAGCTCTCCCATTCCGGTGTACGCTCGCTGCTGCGTTTCTGGTTGACAGGCGCTCGACTCGTCGCATATTCTGTTTGTATTAGTTTATCAAGGACATGCGAAACCATAGTGAATAAAAGTATGGAACGGGAGTAATAAACCCAATTCCTTTCAAATCCAATAAACTGTACTCAAACGAATTAGCCCGTTTAATTATATACCAAAGGTCTCCGTAGACGAGTCGAGGAGCATTGCACACGAAACGACACGATGCCGCTACCGCTCTTGGCGCCGCTCCGCTTCCAATCGCGGGGGCTGAAGGCCGCGAGTGCGTGGCAAACTTGTCTTTGACCGCTGTCAAGCACGCGACTCGCTCCGCTCGATGGATTCACGGCGCTGAGGGCAGCGCACCGGCACCGCTGCGAGCTGCCGGGGTCACTTCCAATTCGGATTCCTTCAGCCAACCTTGGTCCGCAGAGCTCCGCCAGTGCGTGCTACCTCCCCGTAAAGATGAGCGTCGGCCTGACCATTCTTCAAGCCATGGCTTCGTCCTGCACGATGGCCATGATCCTCAGCTCGGTGTCGTGCGTGTACCGCATCCACAAGAACCACGACACCGGGGCCGTGGCGCTCTTCCCGCTCGTCGGGCTCTGGCTCAGCTGCCACCTCGTGTACGTTTTACTGCTGCGTCGCTCGGTCAAAAGGCCCAGAAGTGCTCACTTGCTGCGATGTGCTTTGGTGCAATACAGGACGCTGTACGGCTGGGCCACGGGCTCCTACTTCCCGCTCTTCGCCATTTACCTCTTCGGCGAGCTCACGTCCATCGTCTACGTCAGCGTGTTCTTCCGATGGACGAAGGCCCGCTCGTACGCCGTCAAGACCATCGTCGCCAACGTCTTCATCCTCGTGCTGCTGACAACGTACGCCGTGCTGGGAATGACCGGCGTGACAGGCCAGACCACCGACCAAGTTGGCGACACGGTGGGTTACATGATGACGGTGGGCTGTCTGCTGCCGTACGTCGCGCCGCTCGAGACCATCAAGACGGTGGTGAAGACCCGCTCGGGCGCCTCCATCCCGTTGGGCATGTGCCTCGCCGGAGCCATCTCGAACGCGCTCTGGGTGCTCGAGGGCTACCTCGACGACGACTTCTTCATGCTGATCTTGAGCGCCGCCTGCTCCTTCATGGGCTTCGTCCAAGTCACGCTCTACCTCATTTACCGGCCGGGCCGGTACCCAGCACCGCTGGACACGCCAAACATCAACTGCGATCTTCCGGTGACGGCGAACCTGACCGTGAAGAGCGACACGACGGCCGAGAGTCTGCCGTCGCCCAACTTCATCTCCATCTGCTCGCCGTGAGCAGCCCTCCATCCCAACGGATACACCGACAACCATAGACGCATACCACGGCAAATAAACTAACTAATTAATGTTGTTCAACCTCGATGATCCCCTGCCGTGTGGGGACGTCCGAAGACGTCATACCGATCGCTTCAGCCGCGCTGTTTGGACGAGTTCCACGATCGTTGGCGTGCTCGCGCGATGGGCTGTCACTGCCGCTGACAGGGCGGCTTCACGTCTGAAGCAAAGCGTCCGGGAAGGGCTGTCGTGCTGGTGCAAAGCTGAAGCTCCGTGCGAGTCGCATGCTGCCGCACGATCTCTCTCGCACTCACGGCGCGCGCAGACCAGTCGTGGAATGGCCAAACTGAAGCAAGTCGGACGAGCCGCACAATAGACGCGGCAAGCTGCGCTACACACGCCACTCGAAGGCTGGTCTCGTGCTCGCGGACAATCACTCCTCGGCCGACATCCAAACGATTGATACGACGCCAGGCATAAGTCGGCGCTTGCTCGATGGTCTCGGCGCCACCAGCTTTTACTCCGCGCCGGAGCTCGGTCACGGATGCGGCGCTGACGTTCAGTGGAGTGGCATGAACCGCGAGACAAGCGGTTTGGGCCAAACCTTCAAGGCAAGGCAACTGCGCGGAGGCCGAGCGCGTCGCACACTCTCGCTCAGTTTTGAATTGCATTCGTAGCGCACACGTCGAAAGCTGCAGTCGTCCACCATGAGTGTCGGTCTCACGATCATCCAGGTGCTCGCGTCGCTCTGCTCGGTCGCTATGATCCTCAGCTCGGCGCCCGCCATGTACCGGATCCACAAGCTGCGCGACACGGTCGAAGTGGCTCTCTTCCCCCTCGTGGGACTCTGGATCAACTGCCACGTGCTGTAAGTCGCCCATCATGTTGCCCCTGTAGACGAATGATTTACTAACGAGCTTGATCTGCTGCACAGAATGCTGTACGGATGGGCCACCGCTGACTACTTCCCGCTGTTCGCCACCTACCTTTTCGGAGACTTGATGGCGGTCCTGTACATCGGCGTGTTCTTCCGATGGACCACGCAGCGCTCGTACACCCTCAAGACCATCGGCGTCTCCGCGCTCGTCGTGGTCGCCACCGCGCTGTACACGATCCTAGGCATGACCAGCGCCACGGGCCAGTCGACCGACCAGGTCGGCAACGTCACGGGCTACATCATGGCTGTGGGCAGCGTGCTGCTGTACATTTCGCCGCTCGAGACCATCAAGACCGTGCTCAAGACTCGCTCGGGCGCGTCGATCCCCTTTGGAATGTGCCTCGCGGGCGCGACGTCCAACGTCCTCTGGATGCTCAATGGACTGCTCATGAGCGATATCTTCATCTTCCTCCTCGGAACTGTGTGCGCAGCGCTGGGGCTGCTGCAGGTCGTGCTGTACCTCATCTTCCGCCCAGGGCGAGCGCAGGCGGAGGTTGCCGTGGAGCAGACACAGCCTGGAAAGAAGTTCGTTCTCCCGGTGACGGCCGTCAACTCACCGCAAAGCGACGGCACCACAGGCACGCTTCCGTCGCCCGTCTTCATCGCTGTGCACTCACCGTAAGGAGCAACGCACAGCCAACCCACAGACCTTAGCGTACGAATGAATAAACTATAGCTTAATTAACGATGTTAGACGCGGCGTCTCCATCCTTCCAGCCTGCTTCTAAGCTCTTGAAGCTCTCCATTCTCGAGTCGGTGACTGCAGTGCTAAAACCCTCTACCTCCTCATCACGCAAAGCATTCCCTCGACGCCGACCGCACGGAGCAAAGGGAAGTGAGAAACCCAAGAGCACAGGTAGCTGCAAGCTCCGATGCGTGGATCCTCGCCGTTTCGCGCTAACTTATCGCCAGCACAGCATCATAGCTCATTGTCTTGGCCGAACGCACTGGCATAACCCCGCGTGGGTACAAAACGAAAGGCAGCAAGCGACACGAAGCGAGTTGTTTTTGTCTTGAAGCTCGGGTGCCGACTCGATTCGTCTACAGGAAAAAGCCAGCGCCGGCGACTCCTGTCCAGTCGTTCGCGCTGCGTTATCTTCAGTTTCAGAGCAACTTCAACCACTTCAAACACCGGATAATAGACGAGGCTGAAACGCCGGCATTGGAGCTCGCTGCACTCCAATCCCCTTGATACGACGTGATAGACGTCGTGGGTGCCGACCTAAAAATGATGGAGTGCAGGTCTTTGCCGTGCGGCTCCTTCTGCCGCTAAACCTCGCGTTGAAGGCGGAGCGGGCTCAGACCTCGCGCAAGGGGTTGCGCTTCGCGATGCCAGACACGGCTCCATCGAAACGCTAGTATCGACTCCACGTCTAGCTCAGTCCTCAAGTAGACAAGCTCAGCCAACAACAGACAAGGGAGATCACAGTCAAAATGAGTGCGGGGCTTGCCGTGCTGAAGGCGCTGGCGTCCAGCGGCTCCGTGGCCATGATCCTCAGCTCAGCGCCGGCGCTGTACCGCATCCACAAGAGCCGCGACACGGGCGAGGTGGCTCTCTTCCCGCTCGTCGGCCTCTGGCTCAACTGCTGCATGGTGTAAGTTGCGCTCTTCCCTTCATTTGAAATGCCAGTCTAACTGACGTTTTGCTGTGTAGAATGCTGTACGGCTGGACAACGGGGAGCTACTTTCCTTTGTTCGCCACGTATGTGTTCGGCACCATGATCTCAACCGCGTACGTTGGTGTGTACTACCGGTGGACGAACGCACAGACGTACGCGTTGAAAGCCATCGGCGCGGCTTTCGTCGCCAACGTCCTCGGGTCCGTGTACGTCGTGCTGGGGATGACGGGCGTAACTGGACAGTCAACCGACCAAGTCGAGCTGATCGCAGGCAACATGATGACTGTGGCCTGCTTGCTGCCCTACGTCGCCCCGTTCGAGACGATCAAGACGGTGTTCCAGACGCGATCAGGTGCATCGATCCCTTTCGGGATGTGCCTGGCTGGGGCCACCGCCAACTTGATCTGGACGATCGAGGGGCTCTTCAGTAAGGACTTGTTCATCCTCTTCCTCAGTGCGGCTTGCTCGGCGTTGGGCTTTTTCCAAGTCGGGCTCTACCTCGTCTTCCGTCCAGCGAACAAGTCTCCAGCAGCGCAAGTCGTCGATCCATCGGTCTCGGACAACAAGAACGTGCTACCCGTGAAAGCGCCGGCACCAAAGCTGCTGGACAACGGTGTCCACGCTTCTCCGATGGCGACTCTGATCCCTCCAAGATGTAGCGACAAACTCGACAGCGTTTCCTCGCCAGCTCTCGTGCCCGTGTGCATTTCGTAGATCATAAAGACTTTCATCATAAAGAGCCCGTGAAGATGTTGCAGGGCAACAGCTTCAACGTGCACATGAAGCGCAAAACTTCAACGTAGAGCAAACATAGCACGACGCACGAGACCGACAGCGCAGGCGGCACAACTCATGCACGAAGCGAGATAAGCTTGGCAGGATCTACAGTCCGAAACCGAATGCCGAGCGTGTCTTGGTCTCGCGTGCCAAGTTGATCGACGAGGCAAGAAAGCTGTAACGCCGCCCGGGCCTTCGCTTCTCATCAAGTTGATCAGACGAAGACCAGGTTAGACAACGCAGCAAAGGCGCGCAAGAACGACGTTAGGCAAAGAACGACTCGAAAAGCTCATTGCTGCCGTCGATTTCGAGCAGCTTCAGCTTGGTCAGTTCTCGACTGTAGGTCGATCGATCAAGACACTCAACATCGAGCTAGGATGAGTGCGGGGCTATCGGTACTGAAGGCCTTGGCGTCCGGCTGCACCATCGCCATGTTCCTGAGCTCTGCACCGGCAATACACAACATCCGCAAGACCCACGACACCGGCGAAGTGGCTCTGTTTCCCCTCGTTGGGCTCTGGCTCAACTGCCACATGGCGTACGTCTGCATCACAGTGCTTTATCCTTTGCCGTTCCTATTCAGCTTGACCGATCCAATGCTCCTTCTTGCAGGATGTTGTACGGTATCGCGACGGCCAACTACTTCCCGTTCTTCACCACGTTCGCCTTTGGGACGCTACTGGCAACGCTTTACGTCGGCGTGTACTTCCGATGGACGGCTGCGCGCTCGTACGCGGCGAAATCAATCGGCACCGCCTTCGTCGCCATTGCAATCGGCTCGACGTACACGGCGTTGGGGCTGACCGGAGTGACCGGCCAGTCGACCGAGGACGTCGGAAGCGTGGTCGGCTACGTGGTGACCTTTGTCTCGCTGCTTCCCTACGTCGGGCCGTTCGAGACGATCAAGACCGTCCTCAAAACACGCTCCGGCGCCTCCATCCCGGTCGGAATGTGCTTGGCGGGGGCAGCGGCTAATGCCCTTTGGACGGTCTACGGGCTGATCATCCGAGACCCCTTCGTCTACGCCAACGGTGGCGCTTGCATGGTTGTGGGGCTCGCTCAAGTGACGCTGTACGTCGTGTTCTGGCCAGCACGCAAGGCTTCCCGCCCCAGACTCTCAGAAGTGTCCCCCTTATCCGACAGCTTCACATTGCCGGCGAATGCGCCGCCCGCGCTGAAAGCTGTCGGAAGTCTGAAAGAGGAGCCCTCAAAGTGCAGAGCCAACAAGCTGGACGCCGTCTCGCCGCCCGCCTTCGTGCAAATCTGCTCGCCCCCGTAACACTCATCAGTGATCGCGCTCCTTTTTTTCGAGTTGCGGGCCTCGGGGCAGCTCACAATTGCTTTCGAGCCGAACGAGGATGGCGAACGGGCTGCTTATCACTCTGCGCGTCTTGACGTTCGTGACGGCGCTCGCCGTGGGGCTCAGCCCCTACCCGGAGATCCGCCGCGTCCACAAGCAGCGCGACGCCGGCGATGTCTCCATCTTCCCAGTCGTCACGCTCTTTGGCAACTCGTACCTGTGGTGCGGTGCCGGAACGAGTAGTTTAAGTGACAGACAAGTTTGTTAACGTACTTTTGGCTTGCAGGTTGATCTACTCGTACTTGATCGGCAACTTCTTCCCTCTCTTCTCCGTGTGTGCGTTCCAGACGGCCTCGGCCATCGTGTTCGGCGTCGTCTACTGGTGGTGGTGCTCGACGCGCCGACGGTTCTACGTGTTGTGGGGCGTCACGGTCGCGGGCGTCGTCCTCGTCTCGATCTACGCGGCCATTGCAGTGGCCGGCGTCACCCACCAGTCCAAGCACCAGGTCGAGCAGATCCTGGGCTACATCTGCGTCGTAATGAACGTGATCCTCAAGGTGGCGCCGCTCGAGACGCTCAAGCGCATCGTCCGCACCAAGAACGCGTCGTCCATGCCGGTGACCATGTCAATTGTCGCCTTCGTCAACGGTTTGCTCTGGGTCTGGACCAGCGCTCTCGAAGACGACATGTACGTGCTCACGACCAACGCGGCGGGCGCGGCGCTGGGCGGCGTGCAGATCGTCGTCTATATCATCTACCGGCCGGGCAAGATCACGGACGCAGCGCTCAGCCCGCCGCCGGAGTGCGTCGGTAGCGAGCGCCCGCGTGCCAAGAGTGAGCAGGCCGTCGTGTACGACCTGGAGCCGGAGGCCGCGCACGAGCGAGCCAAGAGCGCCGTGTTCGTCGAGCTCAAGTCGCCTTTGTGATGAGGATAAGTTAATGAATATGAGCAACGATGACAGCAGCAAGCACACCACGGCCAACGCGACCAACACGCCGAAATGCAACCATGTGCACGTCTTGAGAAGGGACCACTTCGGTCTGGATCGGAGCTTCAACCGAGGTGCCCACTCATCATTGGTGCCGCTCCAGCTCGGAGCTGGCAGCTCCAGCGCCCAGCGACACCGACGGTGAGATGCCTCCTGGCCCTCCTCGAGAAAGCGCTGATCAAGCACACTCGTGTTGAGTCTGAGGAGAGGATTGCCGACATCGTGCTGGTGAGATCGGCTCCAGCGCTCACGCAGCCTAGCCTTGACAGGNCGGAGCTTCAACCGAGGTGCCCACTCATCATTGGTGCCGCTCCAGCTCGGAGCTGGCAGCTCCAGCGCCCAGCGACACCGACGGTGAGATGTCTCCTGGACCTCCAGGCTTGAGCCATCTCGAGCTCGAGAAAGCGCTGATCAAGCACACTCGTGTTGAGTCTGAGGAGAGGATTGCCGACATCGTGCTGGTGAGATCGGCTCCAGCGCTCACGCAGCCTAGCCTTGACAGGACGCTGGGGCAGTCTTGAGAGCTACGAGCTCGTGGCAGTACTGCAGGCTGGCGCATTCTCGACCATCGCCGAGGACAAACGCCTGCTCCAAGCGCATCTGGAGCAAGCGTCATTGCGCTCGAGAAGTCCGATCGGTCTCTGCCCAACCAACGTTTATGTAAACCGAGGCGCTTGCATGCACGCTTGTGACGGACGACGGACGCTACGTGGGCTCACTTAACGATCTGCTGGCAAAGGCACCAGACGGACAAGATGGAAGGCGGCGCCGGCGTCATGGTGGTGCGCGTCTGGGTCGCGTGCTCGACGCTCGTGATGGCCTACCTGCCGTCGCTGTTCGTGCGGCGGATCCACACGACGCGAGACACCGGCAGCGCGCCGCTGATCCCGCTGCTCTCGCTGCTGGTCAACTCGCACGTGTGGGTCATGTACGCCTACATGTGCAAGACGTGGTTCCCCAGCTTCCCGGTCTTCCTCACGGGCGACGTCGCCGCCGCGTGCTACCTCTTCACCTACTGGCGGTTCTCGTCCGAGCGGCGGCGAGTGGCTCGCACGATCGCCGTCGTGGTTGCCGTCTTGCTGCTGCCGTCGATCTACGTGCTCGTCGGCGGCGTGGGCCTCACCGGCCAGACGCGAGCTGAGGTGGGGGAGACCGAGGGATACATTTGCGTCGTCGCGGTGGTGACTTTGCACCTGGTGATGCTGAAGAACCTCCTCAACGTGGTGAGGACGAGGTCCGCAGCGTCGCTCAACCTGCGGACGCTGGCGGTGGGCACCGTCAACACGTACGGCTGGTTCACCTTCGGCTATGTGACGTCGAACTGGATCATCAGCGGCCCGCACGTCTTCGTCATGGTTCTCCACACGACGGCGCTGGTCCTGTTCATTGCGCTGAGACCGAGCGCGCACCTGGTAGCAGCAAGCAGCGCGGCAGTGGGCGAAGACGATCAAGTCGCGGTGTCCGTCGAGCTTTCGCCGAAGGCTCGCGTGGATGCAACCTCCAAGGTCGACACGATCTCCAGCCCCGAGTACCATGTCCTGCGGTCGCCGATGGCACCGCTGCAGCAGTAGAAAACAATTGTACAGCTACGAAATAATGATAAACGTCTGCAACAGTGCCCTGGAACTCGATGGAGCTGCACGCTGCCCCCCCTCTTCCTCGTTCTTGTGGCTGGAGATGCCATCAGATCGGCGCCAAACTTCAACAGCGACGCATCGCCGCTCACGTCGACCACAGTCGACCGCCATCACTTCGCCTTCTGCCGTCCAGCTTCACCGTCCGGGACGATGGTGAACAGCTCGGTGCTGTGGGTTATCAAGTCGCTGGCGGCAACGACGTCGATCATGATGATCTGCAGCCCGTCGATCTCCATGTACCGCATCCACGGGAAGCAGGACGTGGGCGTGGCGTCCGTCGTCCCGCTGGCGTCGCTGCTCGCCAACGGCCACATGTGGATGCTGTACGGCTACATGGTGGAGAACTGGTTCCCCATCTTCTGGATCTTCGTCTTCGGAGACGTCGCGGCGCTGCTGTACATCGCGGTGTACTGGAGATACACGACCGAGCGGCGCTACGTCGGACGAGTCCTGGCCGTCGTGTTCTCCATCATGGCCGTCATGACGCTCTACGCCGTGGTCGGCGGGCTCGGATACACGGGCCAGAGTCGACACCAGGTCGGCTCCACGCTGGGCTTCATCTGCGACGTGGTGGCGGTCTGCCTGTACGGAGCGCCCATGGAGAAGCTCCTCCACGTGCTCAAGTACCGCTCGGCCGTGTTCATCAACGCGCACATGGTGGTCGCCGGCCTCTCGAACAACTGCACGTGGATCACGTACGGCGTCCTCACGCGCAACTGGTTCATCATCTCGCCCAACATCCTCTTCATCTCGCTCAACTCGTTCACACTGGTGCTCTACCTCGTCTTCAACCCCAAGACGCACCCGCTGCCGGACGACTTCCACCACCCGACAGGGCAACACAC
>JAABLL010000108.1:0-21190 GCA_012295475.1 Phytophthora gonapodyides | reverse complement strand
GTTCGCTCTACTGATCAACGTCTTTCACGCAGACTTGAGCTTTCAGCTGAGGAAAATCGCCCCAACGAAGCACGGTCTCACTGTTCTCCCGTTCTTGAGCGGTGAGCGTGCGCCGGGCTGGATGGAAAACGCGACCTGCACCATCACCGGCATCAACAAGTGGACGACTCCGATCGAGTTTCTGCGAGCTGGCATGGAGTCAATCGCTCTCCGTATCGGCGTGCTGTTCTCCTTGCTTGGTACGTTGCTTACTGCTCTCGTGCTACGCTTTGAATCTCGTGGCTAATTTATCTGTTTTGACGTGGTGCTAGCGTTTTCTGCTGACCTGGACGCCACGGTTGTCGTCAGCGGCACTGCGCTCACCTCGTCGCCGGTCTGGCGTCAGATGATAGCCGACTGCCTAGGCAAGAAGCTGATTCTCGAGGCCAGCGCCACGGAAACCACGTCGCGTGGCCTCGCGGTGCTTATCGGCACGTACTTGGGCCTCCACTCCCTGAAAGACTCGGGGTCTTTCCCGGCCGGAACCACGAGTCTGGAAACCTCGCAGCCCAACGCGGTAGCCCACGCGGCGTATCTCGAAGCACGCCACGAACAGGAATCTCTCTACCGGAAGTTGTACTCGGACGTGTGAGTTTCTAGAGCATCCACGAGTTTGCACGTAGATGCAGCTTCCGGACAGTCCAATGTCCCGGGTTACAGCATCATGGATACAGAAAAAAATGGCTCTGAAATCAACAAGCACATCATGGCATTAGATTTGTTTTTCGACAACATGGTGTCATACAAACTCATAGCTTTTTAACCGAAGAAGTCTGAAATACTCAATAGAGCATCAGCATCTACTGCTGGGCCAGCCACGCATCACGCGCGGGCACGGCCGTCTTGCAGTTGTCGGAGAAGAGACCGTCAATGCCCATGTCGAACAGCTCCAGGTACTCGAGCGTCGCGTTGCCCGAGTAGTTGACGGCCAGGCGGTAGTTCTCGTCTCGCATGGTCCACGAGTGCACCTTGAGGCCGGCGGCGTGCGCGTCCTCGATCACGTTCGGGTACTCGAAAACGGTGTAGTCGGCGTCCGAGACCTGTCCGTCGCCGTTCGAGTCCGCGGCGTTGCCGTCCGCGTCCACCTCGACGGCCACGGCCTTGAGCAGGTAGCGCTTCCAGGGCGAGATAACGTCGGCGTACGTGGCCACTTCGGCGAGCCCGGCGGGCGTGGTGAGGTATCCGAAGTAGTCGGTGCGGTTGGCCAGGGTCCAGTCGTACGGACGGTCGGACGGCGCCTTGAAGACGACGTCGCCCGTGATCGGGTCGCTGTCGTAGCCGTCGATGAGCTGCACCAGCGTGAGGTTGGTGAGCTCGTTGAGGTCGCGCAGGTTCTGCGTCTCGAAGGACTGGATGAAGACGGGCGCGTCGGCGTGGTTCCAGCCGTACTGGGTCAGCAGCTCGAGCATGGTGTGCTCGATGGGCAGGCCCAGCGCCTTGTGGAAGCTCGAGTGCTTGACCTCCGGGTAGATGGCGATGGTGCGGTTGTACTCGGCCGACTTGTTCTGCGCCAGCTGGATGACCTCCTCGAACGTCGGGATCGCGTACAGCCCGTTGTAACTCTGGTCGCGCTCGGCCAGCGGCTGCACGGCACGCAGCGTCTTGATCTCCGCGAGCGTGAAGTCGCTGACGAAGTAGCCCTCGGTGACGATGCCATCGAGCGTCTTGTTAGTGAGACGGTCGGCGAACTCGGGGTGGTCGGCGACGTTGGTGGTGCCGTCGATGTAGGGCTCGTGGCGCACGACGAGCACGCCGTCCTTGGTGCTGACAAGGTCGGGCTCGATGACATCGACGCCAGTCTCGATGGCGAGCGTGTATCCGGGGATGGTGTGGTCGGGCAGATACCCGGGAGCTCCGCGGTGACCCGTGATGGTGGGGTGCTTGAGCGAGCTGAGCTTCCACTCCGGATTGGGCTCCGATGACGACTGAGTCGTGGTCGCCGTGGGCGTGGGCGTCACGGAAGCGTCTCCGCAGACTTCCGCGTTCACCTTGGAAATGGTCAGAGCCAAGAGAGCACCGGCGTACCAAACGTTAACCATGGTGGAGAATCGGGTGGAGAGGTGGGGATTCTTGAGACGGAACGAAGTGGAGTGTGCTTGATGCTCTGGTGGCGAGTTCGGAAGTGCGGTGAGGTTGCAAGCTGCGAGCTGGGGGGTCAAGGCTGGCTGTGGCAAGCCCTGCCGGTACGCCTCGAAGATGGTTACTCACGTCCTGGTTCTGCCTGTGGAGATTTGCCCCAAGACCGGATGTCTTGCGAGGCGGGAGCATACTGGGGGGAGGACAGTCGAATCCCGTCAAGTCACGAGAGACTAAAGCGATTCAAAAGGAGTTAGTTGGGCGATAACTACGCGAAAGCGCTGGTGGTGGAATCTGAATGCGGTGGAACGAGTAGACTTTGGACCGCCGAAGCAACGGATACCCCACGGCAGCTGGGATACTATCGTCGCGAGTGCCAGCGGAAGAGCGGCTTCGTCTTCCCCAAAGTTTGTATCCCTTGCAAACCACGGTTTTCTGGACTCGACGAGCGCGCGAAGACGTCGGATCTGCTGCAGCGAGTAGCATCGCCGACCACAGGCTCTCAAGCATGGAGAGCCTGGCCGGCGGTCTTGGCCGCCGATAGAAAACAGCCACAAGTCTCGCCGAACACGCACAGTAGGAACAGGCTGAACACGTGACGTCAAAAACAGGCTCGGCAAACACGCGGTTTGTGTTGAAGCACCCTCTGTCGGCTAACGTCGCGTACTTCACGATCATGGTCAACACCATAATTGTAACGAACCACACCGCTCATCAGAGCAGACCTATGGGTAACCGAAGTCCTGTTCCTCACGATCGCGTCGTGGGGTGCATACGAGAACACGAACGCAGATACCACTGCATCAACTCCACTCAAAATCACAAATCGCCCTCTTATCGTTGGCCACCGTGGACTCGAACGGCGGCCTCAAGGTGCACGCGTGGACCATGCGAGACGAGAAGTACCGCCTGGCCGTTCAGGTTTCAGCGGACTAAAGAAAGAGCTTTGCATTACGTTCGCAAATGCACGAACCGAGATCCCTTTCTTAAGCTAGCGCGTCGTCCACGATCGTTTTCATCTCGTTCACGTGAATCTCGTACTGGCCTGTGGCAGATGAAGCAGACGGAGGACGTCCAATGTACGAGACCTTGCGAGAGTCGCCCAGTTGATCCAACACCGTCAGCACCCGCGGGAGCACGTGACTGTACGCGCCCATGTTCTTCGGCTCTTCCTGGACCCAAACTATCTCCGCTTTCGGGTAACGAGCAATACAATTTGCGACCTCGTGGAAAGGGAACGGAGCAAGCTGCTCGATACGAGCCGTCGTGATGTCTCGGATGCCACGACTTCGCAAGCCATGACGCACAGGAAAGTAGATTTTGCCGCAGCAAAGCACCAGTTTCCGGATCTGGACCAGCAAAGGTAAAAGGTTAGCAGATGTACCCCTTAAACTGCACAAGGAAGAACGGAGACAAACCTCGTCATCATTCAGCATCGTCACTTGATCATCGGGATGCGGAGGGAGCACCCGCTGGAAGGACGTACCCAAGCTCAAGTCGGTTAAGTCCGAATTGCACGGGCGGTGGTGAAGAAGCGACTTCGGGGTGAACATGATGAGCGGCTTGCGATAGTTGGAGGACATCTGCCGACGGAGGGCATGGAAATACTGGGCAGGGGTGGATGGAATGACCACCTGAACGTTTGTCCGTGTCACGGCGGCGTCGACCTCCTCTTCCGCGATAAACTCGTCGCCGTCTTCGTTGACTAACTGGAGAAAACGCTCAATGCGAGCGCTGCTGTGCTCAGGACCTTGTCCCTCAAAGCCATGCGGTAAATTGAGCACGATCCCAGACTGTCGCTGCCATTTTTGCTCGCCTGAGGTGATGAAGGTGTCGATCATCGTCTGAGCGCCATTCGCGAAATCGCCAAACTGCGCTTCCCAGATCGTCAGGCCCATAGGCGTTTGCAAGGAATACCCGTACTCGAAGCCAAGCACCCCTTCCTCACTGAGCGGGCTGTTGACGACATCAAAGCGTCCACGCGGTGCGTCTTCCAAGCCGGTCATTTGCAGTGCGCTTCTGATACCCTCGATGTCGAGGTCGTTCAGGGGAGTGTACGACGAGTTTCGTCCCGACAGCGCTTCGAATTGGTCATAGAGAACGGCATGGCGTTGGTTGAAGGTGCCACGCTCGCAATCTTGCCCGCTGATCCGCACGTCGACTCCTTCCACGAGTAAGCAACCGAAGGCCAGCATCTCGGCCGTAGCCCAGTCCACTCGGGCTCCGGTTTCAACAGCGCGCAGACGGTTGTTCATAATGGCCTCAACTTTGCGGTGCGCCGAGAACCCCTGCGGAATTCGGAAAAGCTGGGCCCCCACCTTCTCTAAGAATTGCCGGTCGACTCCTGTCGATCGATCGTAGATTTGCTTCTCGCTACTTTCACAGGTACTTGAAGTGCTTGGCATGGCTCCTGCAGCCTCCGTATCACGAATCTTGTTGCCAGCATACCACTCGGTCTTCCACGACGTATCACCGGGATTATCCCATCCAGAGTGGACGCGTGAGTGGTGATACTCGGACACGAGGTGATCCTCGAACGCGGAGCACATCTTGGCGTAATCCTTGGGTGATAAGACACCTTCCTTTGCAAGCTGCTGCGAATAGAGGCTGATGACAGTCGGGTGCTTGTTGATGAAGTGGTACATGACTGGCGCTGTGATTTCTGGCGAGTCTTGTTCATTGTGTCCGTGACGACGATAGCAGACCAGATCGACAGTCACATCGCAATGAAATGTCTGACGGAACGCAACCGCAATTTTCATCACCCTCGCTACCGCCTCAGGGTCATCGGCATTAACGTGGAAGATCGGACTTCTTGACACCTTGGCAACATCGCTGTAGACAGAACAAACAGCACAACTCCTCGTCAGAAACAGATCCATAAAGCGTCTTTATCGTTTGAAGCGAGAGGAGCCAACGTACGTGCAATACACAGCAGAGTCTGCATTCTTGGGCAGCGTCGTAAACCCGATCTGGTTGTTGATAATCACATGAATCGTCCCTCCGGTTCGAAAGTCCTCCAGCGAGCTGAAGCCCAGCGCCTCCCGGACCGACCCCTGAAACATTGATGCATCGCCATGGATTAAAATGGGCATAACCCGGCTACCGTTGTCTTCAAGCTGAGTTTGGCAGGCACGCGCTTGGCCTAGTACAACCGGATTGACCGCTTCCAAGTGCGACGGGTTCGCAGCCAGGTTCACTTCCAGGTGCTTGCCGCTGCGCATTTTAATAACCGACGACGTCCCGAGGTGATACCGGACATCATCCGAGTTGTTCGGATAGTCGGGCTCATCTGGCAGGTACGGCTGGAACTGGGAAATAATGGAGCGCAGTGGCCGCTGAAGAACATTCGCCAGAACGTTTAGTCGGCCGCGATGAGCCATTCCCATCTGGACGACCTCCACCCCGTGCTCGCTGGCATTCTCAAGCAGTTCGCACAGTCCAGGAATCAAGCTTTCACCGCCCTCGATGGAGAAGCGCTTTGCTCCGGAGAAACGACGGCCAAGAAAGCGCTCGAACAGCTCTGCTTGGACCATTTGGCGCAGCATATCAACCTTCTCTTCGTCGCTGGGCCTCACATCCTGGAAGAATAAACCAGTTAGCAACCGTCGTGCTCCGTACTTGATGCACAGCATTTGATCGTAGCTCGTACCTTGTACTCTTCCAGTCGTTCGCGGATCCACAGCGCCGCGTCACGATTGCGCAGGTGCTGATACTCCAGTCCAATGTGTCCACAAAAGAGTCCCCTTAGCTCCGTCACAATCTGAAGCCGCACCAGGCCGTTAGATATGCGCTTCCAGCTTTAATTCTAGCACGCAGGCTGTCTGTACCTCTCGCAGCGTCGCCACTGGACCAATGGAGAGGTCCTGGCCGATGAAGAACTCGCGGTCCAGGTCGCTGACCGTGAAACCTGCACCAAAGACCGCGTCAGAGCGTCGAGCCATCCCTCTCGGAGATCTGCAAAGGTAGCCCCACCGTGCGTCGTGAGCTCCAGCAGGTTCTTGGACGCGAGACTACGCAGATTAAACTCGTCGAAGAAGGGCGTCTCCACCCAGCGGTCGCCGTTAATCCAGCGCTCCANTTTTCGACCGCCGAGCGCCAGGTCTGGGCCTTCGTGCAGCTTGTGCTGCCCCCCGAACAGCCGCTCGAAAGCCTCTGGTTCGCCAATGAGGACGACAACATGATGACGCGCAGCGTGCAGCTCTCGGCTGGGCAGAAGCTGATGCTGGACTACAGTCAGAGCTCCAGGGCCGTGCCGCTCACGCCCGAGGCTATGCAGGAGCTGGTGCAGGCGCAGCTACTAGTGTCTCTCTACAGCGGAGCCAAACGGACGCGCGCCGCCGATTTTCTACTGGGCAAGACGCTGGTGCCGCTGAGAACGGCGTTGCTGGGAGCGAAAAGCGGGCAGAAGGTGCAGCTCACACCACCAGGAGAGACGTTCACGCTGGAGCTCGACATCCAATGTGACGTGGCGCTGGCCGACTTTATGCTGGGCGCACGAGTGGTGGAGCTGCAGGCTCCACGGGTGGTGGGGCTCCCGACGGAGTGGACGGTCCCAGGATGCATGAGCAACGATGAGGCACTGCAGTTTTGTGCGTCGATGGAGCAGAACACGGCTTGCTATGAGCTGGAGATCGCATTGCCACGTCTGGATGGTGGTGACGGGGGAGAGGAAGTGGCTGCGTCGCCGTATCGCTTTGACGTAACGACGCTGAAGGGAGGGAAGCTGTGCTTTCAGCCTGGTGTTGGGAATGGTGACAATATCAAGGAGACCAAAGAACCAGCTCAATCGTCGGCAGGTGATGGTCAGGAAGAACGACCAGCTACCCCCGTTTCAACCTTATCAGGAGAGTGGAGCGTCCGATTCCCGGAGACAGTCACGATCTCAGTGCTTTATTTCAAGGTAAGAGCTTAGGAGGCATTGTGGCCGACTATTGCTGCAGATCTAACCAGTATTTTGATGCGTAGAACTCCATTGAGCGCTTGAAAGAATTCCTTATGGTCGAGAAACACGTAGCAGGAACTCTACGACGCAGTCCCATTGACAATTCAAGCGGCAAAGCAATCGATGCAATTTCCGCTGGGCTCAACCTTCACCTGAACGAGCTACTCACGCCTGGCACCACGCAGATTTTGGCGAGAGCTCCAATCCGTTCCATATCGCCTGTTTCACGAGCCTTTCTGGAGCAGGAGCTGGCGGGTGCTGCTTCAAATGACGAGAAGAAGAAGTTCCAGACTGCTTTAGCGGACTACGAAGCGACTTTGCAGCAAGCCGAATCTCTTACAACCGCAGCGATGGCTGCCGGTACTAGCATCGAGATCGTTACCGCTGTGCTCCAAACACCGCTAGTACTCCAGGCGCCGCAAACACTGGATCCTCCTTCAAAATCGATAAGGGAGCTCATTCCCGCGCGTGACTTGGACGCAGAGAGCGAAGAACGCCGCGATACATTCGGGGACTTGAGGACCGAAATCCGGCTCGTTGTGGTGAGTCTTTTGCGGGAGTACGATGACGTCTTCCGCATGAGCGGTGACAAGAAGCAAGGTGCTGATGACTACGCAGTCGACGCTCCCGCTTTGCGCGATGAAAAGAAGCAGACCCTCATCTACCGATTGAATACTCAGGGCGCGTATCACTCATTCAAAGAAGCTCTCAAGAAGCGCATTGTCCCCGTCATTCGCGAGTCCTTCGCGCGTAGTGAAGCCATGTCGGAGGAAAGTGAAGGTGATGGTCCGCAGGACGAGAAAACTGTGGAGGAGAAGAAGAAGGAGCATTTCGGACAGCTGTACACTGTTCTGATGCAAGAAGTGAACGCCATTTTGCACGAAACCTTCTATTCCGACTCGAACGCTTTGCTGGAGAAGGCCCACGCGACAGCTGAGGGACGACCGACTCTGAAAGACATGGTCGATGTGCTGGAAGTCTTGCGCTTGAAGACTGTGGAAAACGAGGTTAGTGGGGACTTGGAGAAGAGCGAGATGCTGCATCTGGACAGGATTGCCTACGCGGAGCAGCACGCCGCTCCCTTTCAAGCCCATCCGAAGTCACAGAAGCTGGCTGATGTGGATTCGGCTGCGGCATTTCAGCTACTGATGGGCGTTTGGTACGACTACGCGCGGTTCAGCATCGCTCAGGCGAAACTAGAGAAGGCAGGGTCAGCCTTACAGCAGTGCTTGCGCCTCGATTCCCACGCGCTTCAAGCTTTAATCACGCTTGTGGCTGTGCAGTGCGAGCTGCGAGACTTTGCGCGGACAGAACCCCTCGTGAAGAACGCTGTGGCTGAGGCGAATGCACTGGCGCAAAAGGGCCATCGAGAAGGAGCGGAGCAGTGTGCTCTGGCACACGCTCTGCTTGCGTTCTTCTTCTCACAATTTGAAGGGAAAGACCCCACCGGCAACTTGACGCTGTTCGAGCTGCTCAAAGCACAGCAAATGCTCGGCTCTGTTGGTGACAAAGACCATTCCTGTGTGAGTGCTGTGTGGGTCTTCCTGGCAGAGTACGCTCACGCCTGCAAGCTTTGGGGACTCACGCAGCGAGCGTTGAAGCTAGCGGATAGTCATTTGAGGCCCCGTGACACTATCGGCGGTGAGCTGCGCGTCCTGAAGCGAGCCATGGAAGCCGAATTGTGTCTACGGGACGGCGGGGATGGCGAAGACGCGGGAAGTGCTCGTGCCATCAAACTTCTCCAAGAAGCTTTAGCGATCGACGCCTCTCATCCGGTTGCCTGGCTAACGCTGGGGACGGTGTATCTTCGACAGGATTCGCAGACCAAGACAGCGATTGAGTGTTTGCAGCGCGCACTTGAGCACCGCGGAGCGCTGCACGCCGAGGCTCTGCGCCTTGGCCTGTACTTGCGGCTGGGATTGACACTTCTTCACTCGTCCCAGTTTGAGGCGGCGGAGACGACGTTTCTGCTGGCATGTGACGAGTTTCGTGTGGCTTCCTGCTGGCTTGGCGTCGGGATTGCTTGCTTGCGTCTGGAGCGGTGGGATCGCGCTCAGATGGCGTTGGCGGAGGCCAATCGCTTGGACTCGTCAAACCCGGATGTGTGGGGCTACCTCGCTCTGCTCTCGCTGTCTGCGCACGCTTCTGTGAGTGCTCGCGATGAGAAAGACGCCCAGCAGCTCGTCTCGCAGGCGTTGAGGCATAACCTCAGCAATCCGGCGCTTCTCCGGGAACTTAGCAACGCGTTCGTGGCGATCGACCGACTCGAGAGCGCGGAAAAATTGTTGCGACGCTCTTTAGCTTGCCAAGACTCGTCTCTCACGCGGAAAACGCTGGCAGACGTGCTAGCAGCACATAATTGTGCAGAGGACGCGCTTCGGCAATATACGCAGTCGCTCGAAGCGACCGAAGACGTGGAGGAGCGCTGTGCACTACTTGAGAAATGTGCTCAATTGCTGACAACGCTGGGGAGACCAGAGGAAGCAAGCGAGTACCGAACCATGGCCAAGCAATTTCAAGCGGATAGGAGCTAAGCTCATACGCTTGTTAGAAACGAGTTTGAGCTTCGTTCACTCTCTTCGTGCATTGCTTTGTTAGGCTACTAGCGGCAAAGTCGCCGCTGGTGGAGATGCAGGCTCTGAGGAAACGTCTTCTGTCGGTCTTCGAGAAGCAATGTTGCTCAAGTAGCGGTCGATGTTGGCGAGTCCCAGTAGCATACCGTCGTCGGGTGTATCGAGAGAAGAGCTCATTTGGCAATGCGCGAAGTCAATGAGCCTCACGTCCGCATTCGGTGGGCCGTGGCTTTGGTCGCCTTCGTAGATGAGGAGCAGGGAGGAACCCCAGCAACGCAAACCTGTCGTAGTGGCCATGGTGCTCTTGAGCTTGCGGATCTTGGCCAGCAGCTCTTCAAGCGCATTCCAACGCAGCGTGGAGCCGCTGGTGAGGTACTGACACGCAAACAGAAGGCAATACGGACATACCAGTTAGCTGAGGATTCTACAACTTACAACTAGCTGCCGTCAGCTCCTTACCGTCTCGAGTGCAGGCTCGATGTCGCCGGGTTTGAGTTGTCGCCCCCAGGTCTTGTCCCAAATGGTGTAGGTGCCGTCAGACCCGTCGTAGATCTGCATCCCGCACAGTCGCAGTCCGAGGGCTAGCGACGTGGTGGCGGCACACTTGGCTGTGTGGGATATTACCTTGGCAGGCGGCGCGTCCTCCCCGTGCTGTCGCGTGCCCATTTTGATATCCAGCACGCAGGGCCGACGGAAGCTGCGAGTGAGGTCGCCCAGCACGAGGTAATCCTTCGTGCTGCCGCTGTCACTGCGCGTCAAGGCGACACCGCTGTTGGTGTTCCTCTTGCTCTTCTTCGCTCGCTCCTGCTTCCAGAGCTTCGCGCTGTAGCCTCCTTCTGACGGCGGTGCCACCGAGCTGCATTTGCCGAGCCGGCGCTTCTTCCCTCCTGAGCCTCGGCGGATTTTCTTGGGCGTGGTCAACGGTTCTTCTGGTGTCAAGGGCGGCGTCGAGGACGGCTCTGACGAGGAAGGCGACGAGGTCGTAAGCTCCACCTTGATCTTCCCGAGGAACTGCGGCACGAACGGCCGCAGCTGAGGGAATCGCGGCGCCAGTGCTTCGTAGAACTGGAGCTCCAGTGCAACCACTGGCTTGCACACCGAGCCGCCTCCGCTGCGCAGGAACGCTGTGTGGCCTCCCGCCTGGTGGTTGTACAGGTAGAACCTGGTCCCGTCCAGAGCTCGCGCGACGACCTCATTGGGCCCCACGAGCTCGTCGGCGTCTGTTTCCTTGTCCTTCTTCTCGTCCTTGGCGACCACCTCTCCATCCATGGCGATCGAACCTGCTTGCCCGCCGCTGGCAACTTCTATTAGTGACGGCGCAAGTCGCCATGAGAAAAAAGGAGCTGAGACGGAAGCGTTGACACTCAAGGCCTTTTCTTAGCTTGCCATCAGATTCTCTGATAAATATAAACCCAAAGTCTCGTTCTTCTGGCCGGCATTATTGCAGCAGCAGGATAGTCGTGCTGCAATATCGACGCAAGTTGAAAAGGCAAGACGAGCTCGTGGCCCACGAGCATGATAACGATGGCAAGGGGTTCGTTGGGTGCTCCAAACGGAGCTCCATCATGCACTGTTTGTTGTTACACAGAGCCTCAGCTGGCAATCGACAGAAGTGCATGATGGAGCTCCGTTTGGAGCACCCAACGAACCCCTTGCCATCTTTATCGTGCTCGTCACGAGCAGCTCGTGGCCTTTTCAACTTGCCTTCAACTTGTGTGTGGCCCACACATCACTCTATTTCGAATTAATGACATTATTTCGCGTGTGGACCACACGTCATCCCCCACGCGTCGACTTTATAAGCCAAGTCGCACTGATCGATCCAAGCTCAAGGCGCTTCCCCAGTCGTTCGCGATGAATCTGTTCCGCCTCGTGGGCGACATGGCGCACCTGGCCAGCTTCCTGGTGCTGCTGCTCAAGCTGCTGGCCTCTCGCTCGGCCAACGGCATCTCGCTCAAGTCGCAGGAGCTCTTCTTCCTCGTGTTCGTGACGCGCTACGTGGATCTGTTCTTCCACTTCGTGAGCCTGTACAACACGGGCATGAAGCTGCTCTTCCTGGTCTTCTCGGGCGCCATCGTGTACGTCATCCGCTTTAAGGAGCCCTACCGCAGCACGTACGACAAGTCGCATGACGCCTTCCTGCACCTCAAGTTCGCCATCGTGCCCTGTGCGCTGCTGGCGCTGGTCTTCAACGAGCAGTTCGAGGTCATGGAGATCCTCTGGACCTTCTCCATCTACCTCGAGGCCGTGGCGATCATCCCGCAGCTCATCCTGCTGCAGCGCCACGGAGAAGTGGAGAACCTCACGGGCAACTACGTCGTGCTGCTCGGCGCCTACCGCGGCTGTTACGTGCTCAACTGGATCTACCGCGCGGCCACCGAGACGTCCTACCACTTCATTTGGCTCATGTTCATCGCCGGCATGGTGCAGACGGCGCTCTACGTCGACTTCTTCTACTACTACGCCATCAGGTGCGCACTATCGCCGCCACCCTCCAGGTTTGTGGCTCGGTTGTGTTTGTCGCTAACAGACGCTCCTGTGTTTTCCCTCTTCTTGTAGCAAATACCACGGCAAGAAGATGACGCTGCCCGCTTAAATTGCTGCCGTTTGTTTCGAGGAGAAGGAAAGGCCGGTGGCTACAGACAAGACACTGCGCTTCACGGCGAGGCTAGAGCGGAAGCGAGTTCTGTTTTCCTGCCTCGGCTTATCGTCGCGAAACGCGTTGTGAGTGATCAGTAGAGAATTACCCCAAGGCAACCGAAGAAGAGACGAGAACGTTGCTTTCCGACAGTCCTGCTCTGCTTTCCTCGTATTTTACGTGGTGTGTTCAGGTCTTTACCGTTGAAATGTGAACACAAGCTTCAGACGCCGCCTATCCCTCTAGGAAGCTGAAGTCGCAGTGCTTGGAGACGTGGTCAGCTGCCAGGTCTATCCGCTCGACGTCTTCACGTCGGATTTTGGCCGTGAACTGGGAGATCCGCGCGGTGATCGTGTAGCTGTCCGCCTTGTCCGGCGAGACGTAAATGCACGGAATGTTGTCTGCATCGAGACGCCGCGCGAGCTCAGCGGTAGGCGGGTTCCAGCCGGTGAGGATAAGCCCGGGCTTGAGGTCCTGGCCGTTCGAAGTGGACGCCTCCTGGTTCCCCATGATGGCGTCGATCACGTCCTTGCGGCCGCTATGCTGTAAACGCCACTCAGACGATGTCAGAGACGTTTCTAGGACGGTCCTACGTAGTAAAAAGCTCACCGTGATGACGAGTTGGTTCGGGATCGCTTTGAACTTGTTCGCCTGGTCCACAGGGGCCAGTGCCAGTCGCGTGCTGCTAAAATAACGCAAACTCGCGTCGTTGCCTACACGAAAACGGCCCGGAAACGAGCAAGACACGACGTTGTCAGCATTGATCACAGCGTACGAGCATCGACAGCCACTTACCGGATACGAGTTCCGACTTGAGCAGCTTGGCATAGTCCGCCATGGTCGGACACGACAGGTCCTTCAGGTCAGGGATGCAGCCCACCAGCGGCACGTCCCAGCGCTTCAGAGCTCGCGCATAGTAATCCTGCACGAACCAACAACAACACAAGCGTCAGTAAGAGTCAGCGCACCCTTCCTGCTACGCCAGCTCACCTTGATCATGTCCATCTTGGTCGGGTTGACCTTGTTGAGGATGACGCCCCGTAGCCGGACGTTGTTGTTCTTGAGCATCTCCCGATTCATGGCGAGCTGGTCGAAGGACGAGCCCAAGCCGCCCAGAGCCACACACACGGCGTCGATCTTGAGCTCTGCGGCGACCTGCGCGTTGTTGAGCTCGCAGATGGAGCCCACGCCCGTGTGGCCCGTGCCCTCGCAGATAAGGAAGTCGCTCTGCTCGTAGAGGTTCCTGTGCGCCACACGGATGCGGTCCATGAGCTGCTCCGACGTGACCTTCCCGTCGATGAAGTCGCGCGTGAACCCGTCGGGGAAGATGACGGGCGACATGTCCTTGTAGTCCTGCACCAGGCCGAAGTGCTCCTTGAACAGGAAAGCGTCCTTATCCACGCGCAGACCGCCACCCACGGGAACATGCTGCTGCCCTACAGGTTTACAGTACGCCACCTGCTTGCCGGAGCCCTGGAACTTGGCCTGCAGAGACTTGACGAGCCCCAGACTCAGCGTCGTCTTGCCCACGTGCTGGCCGGTGGACAGAACGAGCAGGTGCTTGGTCATGGCGGCGGAGGGGGGGGGAGCTCGAAGGTTCCGGAGTAAGGCGACCGCTAAGCTCTTCAGTGTTTCAGCGGATGACTTGTTGAAGCTGCTTTTCAACCAATCATGAGAGACTAAAAACACTCGGCCAATCACGGTAGAGCTCATTTTCAAAGTGCTTTTTGGCGCTTGTTCAACAAGTTGATGGCGGACGAGATGTTGTGCTACGTGTGCTCCATGGACATGACGCCGTGGAGCGTGGGGAAGCGCGAGTCGCACCTGAATGCGTGTTTGGACCGCGCGACGACGCAGCGCTGCGAGTGTCCGACGTGTGGGCGCGAGCTGTCGGACTGGGACGAGCGGCGGCGCTTGGAGCACGTCAACCGCTGCCTCGATCAGGTGGAGGCGAAGGCAGGCGACGCTGTAGGCAGCAGGGAGAACGAGACTGAGGCTGGCAATGTGGTGAGCTTGGAGGCTGAAGAGGAGGAGCTGGAGCTGCTGCAGACGCAGGTGACGGAGCAGACGCAAGTGGCGGAAGAGGAGGGAGAGGCGGACGACTACGACAGCGAGAGCGAGTGCGGCTACGTGTGCAAGATCTGCGGCGCCGACATGACCGAGATCGACCAGGTGCGGCGCATCCGCCACGTGAAGCAGTGCGGTCAGAAGTTCGGCGTGCGGCCGGCGGACATGGCGGAGGTGGAGCAGGCAGAGGCCATCGCTGCAAGACTCGACAAGAAACCGAACGCCTTTGCCATCATGATGAAGTCGTCGTCAGGCAAGGCGGACGCTCCGATCGGTACGAGGACGGAGATTTGGGTGGCAGGAGGGTGGACTGGTCTTCTGACTTGGTTGTGTCGTAACTTCACAGAAAGGTCGAACGTCTTTGACGTGCTGATGCGCGGATCCAAGACGGCTGCCGTTCTTAATGCCAGGAAACGCCCAGTGCCCTTCAAGTTCACGCGCAAGGCGATCCAACGCCGCCGCCTCTTGTATCCCGACTTTAAGTGCATCAAAGGAACGAACCCGCCGTTCATCGTGGACGGATTCCAATACGCGTGCAAAGAAAACTCGAGCATTTATTTCCTGACGCACTTCCACTCGGATCACTACGGCGGCATCACAAAGGTGAGTGAATTGCAGGGTAGAGCTGCCTCATTACCCACTTAATTCTCACGACGTGCTCGCTCGAACTTTGCCAGAATTTCGACTGCGGCATCATCTACTGCAACGAAATAACAGCAAAGCTCGTCGTTCAGGAGTTGGGCGTCCAGAGCAAGTTCGTCCACCCCGTGGGGATGAACACGCCGGTGCTTGTCGGTGACGTGCAAGTGACGTTCATGGACGCCAACCATTGTCCCGGCTCAGCAATCATCCTCTTCCGCCTCAAAGACGGGAGAACCTACCTGCACACGGGTGATTTCCGGTTCCACAGGAAAATGCTGAACTACCATGCGCTCCAGCCCCACATCCCAACTGGAGACGAAACCATCGACCACAACGGGAAGATCGTGGGCCTCAAGCGGTTGGACGGAGTGTACTTGGACACGACTTACTGCGACCCAAAGTACACGTTTCCGACGCAGCAGGTGGCGGTTGATCACGCTCTTGAGCTCATGGACAAACATCTCAAGCAGGAGAAGGTGCTTTTCCTCTTTGGCTCGTACACCATCGGCAAGGAGCGGTTGTTCATGGAGATCGCGCGCAAGTTTCAGAAGAAGGTGTGTGTGTCCAAGGCAAAGCTGAAGATCATTGAAACCTTTGGATGGCCCTCTGAAGCGATGAAGCTTCTGACGACGGAGTCCGGAGCAACCAAGTACGAAATGTTTGCCTTTCTTGTCAGGTCTTGCGCTCTGGTCGACGGTGCTAATTCGTTCGCTTAGTTTACACGTCGTTCGTATGCAGGACCTCCAAATGGACAACCTCACGGTGCTTCTCGCCAAGCATCGGCTGCGATTCCGGCGGATCGTCGCCTTTCGCCCCACAGGCTGGACATTCAGCAGCAAGAACCCGCGGTCAGTCTCAACGTGTTGCACGGATCCTTCCGGTAAGATCCACGTCTACGGCATCCCGTACAGCGAGCACTCTAGCTTCGCCGAGCTCTGCGACTTCGTGCAAGTCGTGAACCCCCACGCGATCATCCCGACGGTGGGTCGAGTTGGTGGCTGTTGATCAGCAGTGTCACCTTCCTCAACTAACGAAAACTCGACTTGTTACCACCAGGTGAACTGCAGCAGCAAGCAGAAAGCCACCAAGCAGGTCAACGCCCTGCGCCAGGTTGCGTTCCACAACATCTCGGCCATGTTCAAGCAGCAGGAAAAGGAGCTCAAGCAGCAGCTGAAAGAGACCAAGCAAAGTCAAAAACAGTATCAAGGTCCAGGCCACGACGAGGCCGCCCACACCGACAGCGACGGCGGTCGTCTAGACAGGAACTCAAGCCTCAACCAAGAGAAAGCGGACCCAAGTGCCGACCAGAGTGCGGTGGACTTCGCTGCAACCATGGACTAGTTACCACTTACAAATGTATCAACACCTTCTTGAGTCGACCCGACACTTCTCGTTTCGCAGCACCCCACCAAACGTCGCTCGCCATGGCGTCTCGAGGTCGAGCCGCCGAGAGCGAAGTGCTGTCCTTTGACAGCCCGTCCGATGCCGGCAGGCCTCCTTCCAGCGCTGGGTCGTCTCGCCCCAACACGTCCGGAGGCAGATCCAAGAAGTCCAAGCTCAGCGAGTTCCGCCAGTACCTGGAGAAGGAGGAGCTGCCTCTGGCAATCGAGACCCGCCACGGCGTGCGCCGCGTGACGTGGACCGCCGACCTGGAGCAGCTCGACTTCGCGCACTTCCTGCCCATCTGCCTCAGCGGCCTGCAGGAGAAGCTCGAGCCGTACCCGTCGTTCGCCTTCGACGCCGCCCTGGGGCTGCTGGAAGCTGGACGTCAGGACACGCGCGTGCTCAAGGCGCTGCCCCAGGTGGTTCAGCAGCTCAAGAGTGCGCTCAGCACGCGTGAGAAGGCCGTGGTGCACCGCGTCCTGCTGGTGCTGCAGCAATTGGCCGTGTGCGAGGGCGTCGGGTCGGCTTTGGCGGACTTCTACCGCTCGCTGCTTCCGCTGTGCAACATCCTGCAGGACAAACACTTGGGCACGGGCGACGGCGCCACCAAGGAGCTCGTGACGGAAGCACTGGAGACCATGGAGGCCTACGGCAGGGACGACGCGCACTTGATGATCCAGCAGTACGTCCCGGCCTTCCAGAGCTGCTGCGGCGCCTGAACAATGAAGCCAAGCTCATCACAGGACAAGACCTCGTAGGGTAGCATGACTAGCTTTGGCCTCTATGCACAAGAAGCGATCTTCACATCATCACCACCTCGTCCGATGCGCCTCTCTTACCTACCAGGGAACGCGTCGTCTAAATGCGCGAGCGCGGGTGGCGGTAGTTGCGCATTTCCTTGGGCAGCGACGTCGAGACGAGCTCCTCGAGGCTGTGGATGCCGTACTTGTTGGGCGCGCCCGTGCGCCACAGCTCGCGCGCGTTGAGCTGGCCGTCCGCGGTCAGGAACTCGACGCCCATGTACTGCTGGTGCCAGCGGATCATGAAGTCGATGCGCGGCGTGGGGAAGTTGCCCAGCATCTCGGCCATGTTCTTGAGGATGCACAGGCCGTACGGAATGTCCTCCCAGAACAGGCGCGAGTTGAGCGCAGGCTGGAACTGGCCCTTCGACACCTCCGTCAGCGGCGTCGCGCAGCCGGCGTAGCCCAGGTTCGAGCGGAAGATCTGCAGCAGCGACGAGCGGTCCGACACGTCCTTGCCGTAGTGCTTGACCACACGCTCTCCCATGGGCAGCACGTCCGAGAGGTCGAGCGCCGGGAAGCGCTGCAGCAGAGCGTACTTAACCTGCTGCAGCTCGTTGTCCAGCATCGTCAGCTGCTCCGCGGAGAACTCGTCAAAGTCGGCGTCTGCATCGATGGATCAACCGTCAGTGCCAAGCTGTTGGGCCCAATAGCCTCCAGTTCCAAGTCACTTACACAGCGTGAGGCCCTCGCGCTTCTTGAGCTCCTCGAACGAGTAGCTGCGCTTGCCGTCCCAGTCGCGGAAGATGGCGTAGTAGCGGGCCGGGTGGATGATCTGGTTGGACGGCGTGAGCGTCAGGTTGAGGAAGTTGGCCACCGTCTTGCACGGGATGTCGAACAGCGTCTGCATGAGCGTCGCGGCCTCGTCCTTGCGCTCGACCGGGTAGCAGGCCACGTACAGGCACTGCTTGGGGCCGATGATACGGCACTTGTTGCTACACACCAGACAACAGCAGTCAGTCCAAGCTGCGGATCAGCGTTTGGTCCATAGAGTAGCAACAGCTCACCCGTATTCCGTGGCCTTGCAGATCCACGGGATGTTCTGCAGACCGAAGAGCTGCACCACATCAACAACAAGTCGGCCAGTTAGCTCTTAACCGAAACAGGTCCTTGTACCGATGAGCTCTGCACTTACCAGGTCCACAGTGGCGAGCTTCTCCTCGCCGAGCGCCTTCTTGGCAGCCCAGTCGAAGCCTCCCTGGGCGAAGAGAGCGCCCAGCTTGACCCCCTTCTTGAGGTAGGGCGCCACGTGTTCAAGGATGGCCGGGTGCGCGTTGGCGGGCGCGGCCACGATGACCACGTCGGACTGCGGAATGACGTGCTTGGCGTGCTTGGACACGAGGCTCAGGCGGCCCGTCATGACGCCCTTGCTCTCCCAGCTGCTGCCGGCCGTGCTCAGCTCCAGCGTCTGCGCCCAGCGCTCGGGCTGGCGCGTCAGCACCTGCACGCGAACGCCGTTGGACGCCAGGTAGGCGGCCGCCACGTGCGCGCCGTTGCCGCCGCCGCAGATGGTGACGACGCCCACGGCCGCAGCGGCGGACGGGACGCGCTGCTGGAGCTCGTTGCGCGCGGTGGCCACGGAGAGAGTCATGGATGGAGGAGCTTGGAGCTTGGAGGTCTGCTTGGAAGATCGACGAATGACGCGCCTTGTCTTTTTGCACCGGACAAAGAACCTCTAGGGCTGCGACATCAGTTCGTTTGCTTAAATCGCACTTAGTCGGGTATATACGATGATTTTGTATGCTTTGGCTAGATTGAATAACCTGCATGTTTTAAATTTACCTCGAAAACGGATGGGTGGGATGCGAAACCCCTGCGAAGTGGCAAAAACTCAGTCTGCTTGGGTCTACAGGGACATTTGCGTCCACCTTGCTACACTAGTTAGTGGAGCAGCACCGACGCCTGCTGGTGCGTCTCGGCCGTCACGCGGATAGCGAAGAGCTCCGTGAGCTCGTCCTTGCTGAAGGCAAAAGCCACGGCCTTGTCGATCTGCTCGATGGCGCGCGAGTACTCCTGCATGGCCATGTAGACCTGGGCCAGGTGGCAGTACGCGAACTTGGAGCGCGGACACATCTCCACGGCCTTCTCGAACAGCGCGAGCGCCTGGTGACCGTACTCGGCGCCCTTCTGCACCAGCAGGTTGCCCTGGTTGATGTAGGCCATCGGGTACGCCGGGTCCAGCTCGATGGCCTTCTCGAACATGTCCTCCACGGTCTTGAGGTCCACGCCGCTGCCCGGCACCTGCAGCATCTGCATGTACGTCTCGCCCAGGTAGTTGAAGATCTCCGGCACGTCGGGCGCGATGCGCGCCGCCGAGTTGAGGTACTCCACGGCCCCCGGGAAGTTGCCGTTGCGCGCGTGGGTGACGCCCAGCTGGATGTACGCCATGGAGAAGTCGGGCGCGAGGCTGATGCACTTCTCCAGGTCGCTCAGAGCGGCCGCCATCGACGACTCGTTGCTGGTTCCGTCGGGCGCCACGTCGATCGAGTGCAGCTGGCCGCGGTGGAAGAACGCCGTCGAGCAGTCCGCCTTCTCGGCCAGCGCCTTGTCAAACCACTCCAGCGCCTTCTTCAGGTCCTTCTGGTCGAAGCACAGGCCACCCATGCGGATCTTGGCGAAGATCGAGCGGGGCTTGGCGGCCAGGGCCTCCTCGAACGACTTGCGCGCGAGCTCAAACTCGCCGCGCAAGTGGTGGTATGTTCCGTTCTCGATCTGAGCCGTGTAGTACGCCTCGTCTCCGGGCTGCACGAGTTTGCACGCAGCGTCCAGGTCCTTGGCGGCCATGTCGTAGTCCTTCTCCTTCTTGAGCGCAAGGCCACGCTTCGTCAGCAGCAGGCCGCGCTGCTGCCGGGTGTCGTCTCCGGCCTGCAGCGTCTCCAGCTCCGTCGTGTATTCCTCGGAAGATTTCTCGGCCACGATGTCGTTCTCGTCGTCGCTCGGGTGGAAGGAGGAGTAGTACGACGTGACGAAGAACTGGTCGGGCAGGTAGCGCGTGGGGTTCTGCTTGTTCTGCTGGGCGTCCTCGATCTCCTTGGTGGTGATGTCGCTGTGGATGCGGCTGATCTCCTGCGCCAAGTTCTCGTCCACCTGCTCCTGCTTCTCCTCCGAGATCACCAGCAGACACACGTAGTCCACGAGAGAGCCGCGCAGGTCGCCCGTGGCGGCCCTCGCCTTGGCGCGACGCAGATACGACTTGGGGTGCCGCTTGTCCAGAGCAAGAGCTTTGGTGCAGTCGGCGATGACGTTCTCGTAGTCCTGCAGCTTCTCGAAGGCCGCGGCGCGGTTCGAGTACATGACTTTGAGGTTGCGGGCGTCCAGCGGCTGCTGCTGCTCGCCCTTGGCGATGGCCGCCGAGTAGAGCTCCACAGCGCCGTCATAATCCCCGGCCTTGTACTTTTTGGTGGCCAGTGTGGCTTCCTGCTCGCCTACGTTGGCGGCGGGCGCGGGCTTGACGCTTGGGGGCGTCGGCACTTCAGGCACGTGCTCCGGTTGTTGATGCGTGGTAGCCACCTGCGGCCTCTTGACATCCTCGAGCTGCTTTTGCTGCTGTCGCTTGCGGAAGACCCCGAAGGCCACGAAGGCGCTGATGGTGGCCAGCGATGCCAGCACCGCCAGCTGCAGGAACGCGCGCTGCTCCATCTCCTCCTCACGTGCGATCCGATACAAATTTGAAGTCAAGTGGTTTTGATGGCCCGAGTGACCAGGCGTTGTAGCTTGAGATCCACTGTGCCATGCTCCGTATAAAGTACAGTGTCAAATTCATTCTGATTGGCTGCTGACCTGAGTGTGCTATGTGGTCTTGTTGCTGCACCGCAATTGAAGTAAATCTTGAGCAGACGCTGCAGGACAAGAAGACGATGGTGTCGTCGGCCGCTGCATTCATATCGTCGTCAAGTTCCTATCGCGACGGCACACGGGCCCACACTACCCCACGAAGAAGGGTTTCACGCGATTGCAGACGGCGAGGCGCACGTGGCAAGCTCGCCACAAACAGCTCCAGCTCTCCGAAGTTGTCAGAAGCCAGTAT
>JAABLL010000107.1:5618-23196 GCA_012295475.1 Phytophthora gonapodyides | reverse complement strand
GGAGCCATGTAGTTCTTCTTCCCCACGGGACGACCGCCGCCACGGCGAGCACGCGTAGCTAACCCGAAGTCGCCCAGCTTGCAGCGGCCGCGGTGCAGCATGATGTTCTCGAGTGAGATGTCCCGGTGCGCGATGCCGTGCTGGTGCAGGAACGCCAGGCCCGCCGCCACCTGCGACAGCACACTCAGCGCGTTCATGCAGGACATGGTGCGCTGTCGGCGCCGACTCAGGTAGTCGTACATATCGCCGTCGGCGCAGTGCTCCATGACGAGGTAGAGCGTCTGGTGCTCCACGAAGGCGTCGGTGTAGGTGACGAGGTTGGGGTGGCCTCCGGCAGCTCGCACGATGTCGCCGATCTCTTTCTCGACGATGGGGTTGTCCGGCGTGTGGCCGTCGGCAGGGTGGTCTCGCATGAAGGTGGCCATGCGCTCGAGCGAGACCTGCTTGATGACGGCGGACTGGTTGGAGGCGGACGGCGGTGCCGGCTCGCTCCGGCCCTGCATGTCCTCGCAGGCGAAGACCCAACCGTAGAGCGTGGAGCTGAGCTCGCGGACGACTCGGTATCGGTCGTGGATGACGGGCATGTTAAACGAGAACGTCGAGCGGATGAATGAAGACTGGGACGGACTTGGTGGCCAGGCGGCGAAAAGCGGAATGTGACGACCGGTAGCGGGGGGAGAAGCTCCTGCAAGAAGATTGCAGCGCCGATGAGCAGTCGTGCCGTGCCGTTGGGTTGCTCCTTCCTGTCAACTATTTCGGTCATGCTAGTAATGGAGCGCATTTGCCTTTTTGTATTCAAACACGCTGCAGCTAAAACGAGTTGCGTTGCGTCAATCGAGCGAAGGGCTTATCGGTACTGTGAGTCTTATGCCGACGGCGTTAGGCGAAGAGATCTCCGCCTCTGTGAGGGCTTTTTTCAGGCACAAATCCGAGCGGACCAGTAGACTACTGGTAGCATCAGAGCCCCAACCAGGGTCAATTGAATTGCAAGTGCCGACGAACGCTCGATTCAAGCCCTTCTTAGCGAGGCATCTCGCGCGCGCCGCGCCTGTCCCCACCTCTGTCATCCGCAGGCAAACGCGAGAAACGCACCTGGAGCTGGTTAAATACAGATCGAGCATGGCCTCCAGCGGCGGGCAATCCAGCAGCGTCTTCAGCGAAGACTCGGCAACCAGGCGTCGAACGCCTTGAAAAAGATTGCAAATTGAAGTTGAGTGCAGAAAACGGTCCGCGATACATTCCGTTAAGTAACCATTTCGCTACTTTATCAGAGGCTTTTAGCACCACCATACGATGCTGGCGCGGAGCTGTCTCCGCTCGGGCGCGCTCCGACCGCGTGCTCTCGCCTGCGCGGCGGCGTCCCTGCAGTGGCAATACAAACGCGAGCCCCTGCGTCTCTTCTCGTCCGATGAAACCCCCTACGTCGCACCGCAGTGCGTCGTTCGGGACAGTGCGCGTGTGTGGCGCGAGACGGTGAACCCGGCGCTGCATCGCTTCCAGGAGCTGCGGGGCCACACCATCGTGCCGAACTCCTTCGCTGTCCCTCGAGACGATGCCGACTGGCCGCAGAAGACGTGGGGTTATCCGCTGGGCAAGCACTCGCAGTGGCTGCGCATGCGCTGGACGAACGGGCGGTCGCTGCCCAGCTTCGCCGTGAAGGACCTGGAGGCCATGGACTTCGCCTTCGACCGCAGCCAGTACAAGTGGGACCACTTCATCATGCCGACGCTGCGCCGCTACTTCGAGCTGCACGGGGACACGGACATCTCGCAGAGCTTCCGCGTGCCGGTGGGGGACGCCGACTGGCCCGAGCGGCTTTGGGGCTTCTACATCGGCCCGCGCGTGTTCAATATCCGCCACCGAGGAGACTTCAAGGCGCAGATCAAAGGCGACGCCACAGAGCTGGCCGAGCTGAGCTTCTGCTACGACTCCACCACGTACAATCGCGACTGGAACGAGAAGGTGCTGCCGGCCCTGCAGGTCTTTCGCCAGGAGTTCGGACACTGCGCCGTGTTCCGATCGTTCACGGTGCCCGACTGCGCGCCGTGGCCTAAAGCCGCGGCGGGCGTGGCGCTGGGCGTCACTGTCAACAACATCCGCAGCAAGAACTACTTCGCCGACCAAGTGGCCCGAGACAAACTGGAGCTGGACAGGCTCGAGTTCGTCTGGGACTACGCGGCCACCGAGTGGAACACGCGCATTTTCCCCGCGGTGGAGGCCTACAGACACGTGGCCGGCGACTGCCGCGTCCCTAAGGACTTCGAGGTGCCATCCACGGAGCCGTGGCCCGTCAAGGCGCACGGCCTCAAGCTCGGGGCTGTCATGAGCAACATCCGCATCTTCGCGTACCACTTCGACCAGCTCGCGAGGAACGTCGATCGCCTGGCGGCCCTGGACTTCCAAGTGGTGATCCCTGCAGTCAAGTGGCAGCGGCGAGTCGAGCCCATGCTCGCAACGTTTCAAGAGCTCAATGGCCACCGGGACGTACCTAGAGACTTCGTGGTGCCGTCCGACGAGCCCTGGCGGAAAAGCGATTGGGGCATTCAGCTCGGCAAGCTCAAGCTCAAGACTTCGGAGCGTGCGCAATAGAAGCACCAGAGCGTTCAACTCCAGTAGGAAAACAGCTTGTGTCTATACGTTCGTTCTTGTGCTCAGTAGTGGTTGGTCTTTCGAGCGTTGCGGCCCGCGCGCATGCGGCCCATGGCGCTGTTGCCCTCCAGCTCGTCTTCCGGCTCTGGCAGCTCCTTGAGCCGCTCTTTGACCATCCAGAGCAGCATCCCGCTCACGCCCACGAGCGTCAGCGCCAGGATGAAGGTAATGTAGCTTACGGCCACCGCGCCGTTGGCCTGGCCGCTCTGGCCGCTCATGAAGAAGCCCATGAGCACGGGGATGAAGACCTCGCCCATGCCGCACCCGAACACGATGAGCGACGACACGCGCCGGATGAGCTGCTCGTTGATCACGCGCGTTAAGCAGTGGATGCTGAGCGTGAACAGAGGCGCCAGCGCCGACGAGAAGAGGAAGAGGCACACCGTGAACGTCATCATCCCCGCCTGGGCGCCGAACAGGAGGCCGAACGAGCTCGCGCCGCACACCACCGCGCACACCACGATCGAGTAGAGGTTCTTGTCGTGGAACAGGAACCTCGGGAGCACCACGTACGAGACCGTGAGGGACCCCCAGAAGAGCACCATGAGCGCGCACTGCCACACCGCTTGGTCGCTCGCCTTGTCGGCCTTGGAGCCCTCGGAGCTTGACGATGTTGGTGTTATCGTCGACTCAGCCGCTGCGAGCTTGGCGCCCTCCGTGAGTACAGTCCCGATGTAGTCGTAGAAGAAGGCGGCGAGCCCGAGCTGGATGCCGAAGAGCACCGTGGCGAAAATGGTCACCAGCAGGATAATGAAGTTGTTCTTCGAGTCGTACGTGTCCGGGTTGCAGTTCTTGCCGCCGCCGATGTGCTGGGCGTGCAGAAAGACGCCGCCCACGATGGGGCTGGGCACGGTGGGGACACGACGCGTGGGGTCTTCGAATGACAGCAGCGTCTGGTGCTCGTCGCGGCCGTAGTAGCTGTGCGGGGTAGGCAGCATGGCCACCAGCACGGCCGGGAAGACGGTCGTGATGGCCAGGCCGAAGAAGGCGTAGCCCATGTCCATGTCCAGCTTGGTCAGCACCAGCGCCACCACGGCGCCCAGCACGCAGCCCAGGCCGTAGTGGATGTTCATGGACGTGATGAGGCTGCGTCTGCGCTGGTCCTTCTCCCCGGCGATCCACAGCGAGCAGCGGTTCAATCTACAGCGTCGCAAAGAGAGAGAAAAGGCTCCGTAAGTAAGGCGACCAGGTCAGGCCAAGGCTCGTAGCACGTACGTGATGTTGAGCAGCGCCGTCCAGAATCCCTTGGCGATGAAGTAGAGCCCCACGCCCACGTTGCCCGTCGCGGCAGCCACGGGCGTGAGGCAGGCGTACCAGGCGCCACTGCAGAGCAGCAGCACGACGATGAGCTGCTTCATCAGGTCCTTCTCCGTCACGTACGTGAGCACAAAGTCGCTCATGAAGCTCATGACGAGCGCGGCGCCGCCGTGGGCCGCGAAAATGGGTCCAAATCCGTAGACCGGCGCAGCCAGACCCGACTGCTGCGCTGCCAAGACCGAGAAGAAGACCAGCGCCGGCCCCAACATGCCCATGAAGGCGCCCTGGAGCAGGTAGATGGAGCGGTAGGCCAGCAGCTGCAGCGCGTACTGGTCCACGTCGTCGAACTCGGCGGCGGCGGCTACGGCTGGGAGGCTACTGCCACCGCTGCTGTTGCTGGTTCGGTGATGCTGGCGGTGTTGATGCTGCAGTTGGTGGCGCGTCGTCTGCGTGTACGAGACGCCGTACGCGTCGCCGGGCCGCAGCGACGTGGCGTCCAGGCTGGATCGGAAGCGGTTGGACGCGTCCAGCAGGCGGTCGCGGCCGTAGTCGGCGGTGGCCTGGTAGGACGACGGCGGGAGGCTGTAGCGCTGCGTGGGCATGGCCGGCCTTGTGCTCGCTCTTCCGCCCTTGCGATTGATCACAACTCAGGTGGAAATGAGCGAGTGACTTGGTAAATGTATGGTTGAATGATGTACGACTTGTGTAGAGTATTACCGTGAATTGCTAGTTTTAGACCGGATAGAAGTGCATGGTGATGTACAACGCTCTTGGTGCGCGTTCGCGGCTCGCGTTAGATCTCGAGCTGGTTGTTGGTGCAGGCTGCGGGCTGCTTGGCCTCGGAGTCGGCCAGCTCGGGTATACTGACGCCCGAGAAGCGCGCGGACGGCGACTCGCCGAAGCTGCTGCTCTGTAGAGATCTCCGCCGGTCCTCCAGCGACTGCATGGCCTTACGCTTCCACTTGTTGGCGCCCAGCTTCACGCGCAGCAACACGCTGAGCGAGCTTACGCGCGTCACGGCGCACGCCAAGTCCTCGGGCCCGACCGTCACGGCTTCGTAGCTCGTCTCCACGTACTGCTGCCGCTGCTGCGCCGACAGTCCCTCCAGCACCCACGGGTGCTCCTTGCACTGCTGCAGCGACCACCGCTTCTCGGGGTCTTTCTCCAGCAGACCGTAGAGCAGTGCGACCAGACCGTCGGACGCGCCATTGCCGTTGTTCTCTGCCTGGTTCTCGAGCTCGACGGGGCTCTTCTCGATCATCTCGAACAGCGTGACGACGTCCGGGTCGTAGAACGGGATGGTGCCGAACGCCAGCGCGTGGACGGTAATGCCCAGCGCCCAGATGTCGGCCGCATAGGCGCTGTACTCGCCGCCCTTGAGCGTCTCCGGCCCCATGAACGCGTACGTGCCAGCTGTCGTCGAGACGTAACCCTTCTTGTGGGGTTTCGAGGCAGCCGCGTTGGTCTCCTTGGCCTTGGGCCCCTTGTCGTCCTCCTCGAAGAAGTGCGCGACGCCAAAGTCTGCGATCTTGTACGTGCCGTCCTGGCCCACGAGGATGTTCTCGGGCTTTAAGTCGCGGTGGCAAATGTTGTTCTCGTGCAGGTACTCGAGCCCCAGCAGGAGCTGGCGCACGCACGCGCGCAGCTCCTCCTCGCTGAAGCAGCTCGAGTCTGCGGCCTTGCTGTCTTTCGTCTTCTTGTACTGCTTGTCCTCGGGGAACCACTGCATGACCTGGCCCGACGGCGCGTACTCGAGCATGAGCACGAGCGTGTCCGAGTCGTCGTCGAACACCTCGAGCAGGTTGAGCAGGTTCGGGTGGTGCAGCTTCTTCATGATGGCGATCTCCACCTGCACCTTGTCCAGCGCCGTGGACACCACCATGCGGCGGCCCACGCGCTTCACCTCGCGCATCTTCTTGAGCAGCGACGTCTTGAACACCTTGAGCGCCACCAGCTCGTCGCCTCCGCGCAGGCGGCCCAGCTGCACGACGGCCGTGGCGCCGCGCCCGAGCTCGCGCACCACTTCGTACTTCGTGATGGCGCTGCCCACGTTGCTGGAGGCGGCGCCCATGCCGCCGTCCGAGTCGCTGTCGCTGTCGTCGTCGTCGTCGCTCAGGTGGTCGTTGTTGTTGAGCGACTCGGCCGACGCCGTGGTGGCCACCGAGTCCAGCGACTCGGGGACAGTCACAGCAGGAGCAGCGGCTGCGGAGGGTTGAGCAGAGGCGGAGGCGGGCGCAGGAGGCGGCATCGACGCGGACGGAGCGAGCGAGTGGCGGGTGGCCTTGGGCTGGCTGGACGAGGACGAGCGCGACGCGCTGCGAGACTCGCGGTGGCCCAGCGACATGGTGCGGCTGCGGAAGAAGTCGAAGATGCCCAGGTCGCGCGGCCCGCGGCTCGAGAAGGACTCGGACATGGTAACGTGCGGGGCTTGGCGGCTTGAGTCCGGTGCGGCACGTTCTGGTATGAGATGGGGAGGTGCCAGCACCTGGACTTTGGGCATACTGCAAGCAAGTTTAAAATGTATGGGTGCATTTGGTGTGACGCACACAAAACCAAGGAAGATCAAGTTCAAGATCAAGAGCACTGGAAGCGTGAATTGCCTTCTCTCGTTTGTCGCAGGACCAAGAAGTCAACACTCTCAGCAGCTACACCCGTTACAGCATTGTCGATTGGCATTGACGACGACGGCCGATGCATTCTCTCAAAGGATTTTTAATATAAACTGTTGTTCTCGTCTCGCGTGGACTCTATCGTCGGCCTGGCCGTCGGAGCGTCGACCGCGCAAAACGATACATGAACACGTCGGCGATGCAGTAGTAACTTACTGGTTCTTGCACTCAGGCGGCTTCTCCGTCGAGTTGGCGCCGCCCTCCAGAGCGGGGAACTTCTTCTTACCCTTGCGCGGCTTGGGGGCCTCGTCGCCCGAGAGCGACTCCTCATCCGAGTCCTCGTAGTCGTCATCCTCCTCCGGGTCGTAGTCCGAGTCATCCTCCTCGACGGCCTCGCCCGTGAACCACAGCAGCGCCTGCGGGATGATGGTCTCGTGGATCGTGAAGCCGATCTCGAAGTCGCCGCTCAGCTGGCGCATAATCATCTCGCTCTGCAATAAAGAAGAAGAAGAAAAACAAGTTAGAGAACGATGGTGTGGCACACACACATCAAACGGTAAGCTCCTCACGTCTTCGTCGTCCTCCTCCGAGGGCATCTCCACGGGCGTGAAGAACTGGAAGAAGCTCTCGCACGGCTCGGTGCGGCTGACGACGCGCGTCTCGCCCTTGCCACCCTTGGCACGCTGCTTGACCTTCTTGGTCACCTCGCACAGGTTCTGGCCCTCCTTCCACTCGATCACGGTGCCCGTGACGTTGCGCAGCACGGCCTCGCCCAGCTCCGAGGCGTCACCGATGTCGTACTCCTTGGTGAGCGTCTTGTTGGTGAAGAAAGGGTTCTCCGCGAACTCGAACGAGAGCTTGAAGCCGTTGTCCGTCTCGTGACTGACCGAGTGCACATCCGTGAGGAACTCGAAGGCGGGCAGGTCGCGCTCCTGCACGAGGTCGGCCAGCACCGAGTGGTTCATGAAGGCGCGCAGCCAGAACCCGGGCACACCCTTGACGTCCTCCTCGCTCTCGGCTTCCTGGGGCTCGGCCGCGGCGGCCTCCACCTCCTTAGCGCCAGACACGATTTCAGCGCGCTGCGTGTAGAAGGGCTGGTAAAGCTTCTCGTACTTGAGCTCCAGCGCCTTGCGCTCCTTCTCGAACTCCTCCTCCACCTCGGCCTGCGCCTCCTGCAGCTTACGAAGCGCGTCCAGACGCAGCAGCACCTTCTTGGGCAGGTTAGCCAGGTCGTCCTCCTCCTCCTCGGCGTCGCCCACCGTCATCTGGGCCACCTGCTCCGCCACGGCGTCCACGGGCTGGAAGCCGCGTCCGTCGTTCTGGTCCACCTCCACGACCGTGTCCTGCTCGGCCACCTGCTTGTCCGCCATGCTTGCTGCTGCTGAAGTGGGTGGTGCTCGCCGCTTCTTTTCTGCGAATGGCTTCGGCTTTGGCTCCCCTGCTGACGTTTTGGTTGGCTGCGGAAGCGTCACCGTCTGTTTCCCGTTTAAGGTGCGTCACACTATATTCGTGTGTCCACACTAACGTGCTCCTCCCCATCAGTCTGAGAATCAAACAGAGCCCAAGCGCAGCATGAGCACGAGCCTGAGCAGCGCCAACGGCAGCTCCGTGGCGCTCACGAGCGGCGGCACCGTCGCCTCCAAGCGCCGCGTCGCCTACTTCTACGACTGTGCGGCGGCGTCGCCCTTGTCTCTCTCCATTACGAGCCCTGCCGTCTCACACTGTCCTTGTTGTGCCTCTTGCCTTTTATGCTGCAGCGGAGATCGGCAATTACCACTACGGCCAGAACCACCCCATGAAGGTGACGATACGCACGCTGTTGCCGATTGCGCAGGCGGCTAAGAGGGTTCATTGGGGGGAGAAGCTGACTTCTGTGGCTTGGATCTTGTCCTTGCTGTCTCTTTGCAGCCGCATCGCGTGCGAATGGCGCACAACCTCATCACCAACTACGGCCTGACCAAGCACATGGAAGTCTACGTGCGTCTGCCGAGCATTGCACTGCCAAAACGGAGGAGAGGGGAATGCTAATGAGTCTGTTTTGTTCATGTGCCAATAGCGCCCCCGTCTCGTGGACTGGACGGAGCTCACGCGCTTCCACTCGGACGACTACATCCACTTCCTGCGCCTCGTGACGCCCGACAACATGCACGAGTACCTGCGTCAGCTGCAGCGGTTCAACGTGGGCGAGGATTGCCCGGTCTTTGACGGCCTCTTCGAGTTCTGCCAGCTCTACGCGTCGGCGTCGATTGGCGGCGCTGCCAAGCTGAACGCCGGATCGGCCGACATCGTCATCAATTACTCGGGTGGCCTGCACCACGGCAAACGCTCGGAGGCGTCTGGCTTCTGCTACGTGAACGACTGCGTGCTCGGCATCCTGGAGCTGCTCAAGACGCACCAGCGCGTCCTGTACATCGACATCGACATCCACCACGGCGACGGCGTGGAGGAGGCCTTCTACACCACCAACCGCGTCATGACGTGCTCGTTCCACAAGTACGGCGAGTTCTTCCCGGGCACGGGCGACATCAAAGACGTCGGCCACGGAGACGGCAAGCACTACGCGGTCAACTTCCCTTGCCGGGACGGCATGGACGACGAGAGCTTCACGGGCATCTTCCGCAGCGTCATCTCCAAGGTCATGGAGCACTTTTCGCCGGGCGCTGTGCTGCTGCAGTGCGGCACCGACTCGCTGTCTGGAGATCGCCTTGGCAGCTTCAACCTGTCGGCCAAGGGCCACGCCGACTGCGTGGCTTACGTCAAGAGCTTCAACATCCCCATGCTCGTGGTGGGCGGCGGCGGCTACACGCTGCGCAATGTGGCGCGTGCCTGGTGCTACGAGGCCTCGCTGCTGGTTGGCGTGGACATTCCGGATGCGATGCCCTACAACGACTACTTCGAGTACTACGGCCCGGAGTACCGTCTGCACTTGCCCGTGAGCAACATGGAGAACCTCAACACGCCCGCGTACCTGGACGAGATCAAGCGGTCGATCCACGAGAACCTGCGCCAAGTTGAGCCCGTTCCCAGCGTCCCGTTCACGGTCGCCCCACCGTCGGCGCGTATCCAGGAGGAGAAGGAATCGGCTGCCCGCGATCGCGAGGAGGACGACCAGCACATGATGGACGTATCGGGTGAGCATCAGACACAGGAGGAACTCAAGCAGAGCGAGGCTCCGCGTCACGCCGCCGAGTTCTACGACTAACTTGCCAGCGCACTAGCAGGTCTGGCTACCGTCAGTCAAGGAGAGCAACGTGTACAGTCAGTCAAAGTCAGGATTGATATGGTAGGTGACTAGCTAGTGGTCTTGGAGCCTTGGACAAATGCCAGGGCTCAGGTCTCGTTTATCGTTTTCATCTCGGTTTGCAGTGTTGTGCCTCCTTCGCTTCAGCGTCTTGAGTTCTCTTGCTCACTGCCTGGGGATCACTCCATCGATTCTTAAGCTGCCACAACGTTTCATCATTCACGACGAGCACCCGCTTGTTGGATCGAATACGCTATCTCCCGACTTGGTCGGCGGGTGTGCATGTACGTAGCTCCAGTATTGTTGCATTCCGGTTGGATGGTGTAGCCATAAAGTAGCGTCGAGACACAGGACGTTTGCCTAAACGAGACAGCGAAGACGCCAGTGACAGCGTGGGCGATGAACTATATCGGATACCATCAGCAGCCGCGGCTGTCGGGGGTGGTTGCGTGTGTCCACGAGCTTCATCGCCAAAGAAAACAAATCCACAACTTCTTGAAAAGCGAAACAACACGGCAGGAGGTCTCGACTTGCCGGTGCCTTGCCATCGCGGTGGCAATAAATAGTGGGTGTCATAAATACAAATAAATAATCCCGGCCAGCAAGGCGCCACGACGGCCACCAACGTCAGCCAGGCAGAAAATGCGCGGGGTCTGTCTGCCCTGTTGTCTCGATGCCACGTGGAGCAAACTTCACAAAAAGCACTTTGGTCACAACTTGACCAAAATGGAAATGGCGGAAGGGCGCCTTGGAGCCAAACCGTCGCGGAAGGGTCACGAGGTTTCCAAACTCTGCGCTAAGCTAGCAAAGCTCGGGGTCAACGCACTTCAAATTCACTCGAGAGGCTACACTGCCGTCATCTGCTTCTGTACTTTGTAACTTGCGGAGGTTCATCGATGGTTCAAGGGGGGGGGGAAGAGATGCCACGGAAAAATCAACCCAAAGCAGCGTCAAGCAGATACGCACGTATTACAAAGCAATGCAGGTCTCTCCCAGCGCCTTCCGTCGTGAATGTCGCCAGCTCCGCGCTCAACAAACTTCACGCTCGCTCGGTTCGTGCCGCAGTCACACGCTCTTCACAAGCTCGATCGGGTCAGGCCAATTCAAATCGACGCGTACATCCGGTCAACCAACGACGCCACATCGCCGTGTCTGCCTCAGTTGGCCGCCAGCAAATACACTAGCAAGCTGCGCTGGCTTACTCGTCGTCTTCTTCATAGTCCACGGTCAAATCATCCATGCCCGCGAACAGCTCGTCACGCGCCAAACGCGCTCCTCCATTCTTCATCTCCTTCTGCTGGGGCTCCGGCTCCTCCTCCTTCTTCGAGCGAGGCTGTTTCTCCTTCACCGCAGCTTCCTCCTCCTGGTTGTCCCCTTCGTTGCGGCGGTTGAACGAGCGACGCGGAGATGCTCCATTCGACTTGCGACCACTCGATGCAGACGCATGGTCTCGGCGCACGGGCGACGGGGTCAGCGATCGTTCCGGGCGCGACGAGCGCTTTTCCCGGTGTTCACGGTGGCTACGGTGGCCTTTGTCCTCCCGACTGCGCTCACGACGCGAGTGGTGGCGTCGCTCGTGGCGACTCGATTCGCGGCCTGCGCGGTCAGCAACTTCCGGTTCAAACTCGTGAGGATCCGACGGACCCGCAGGTCCCGGTCCGTAATTTCCTTGCCGAAGCGGTGACGGCGGCGGCGAGTACGCAGGTTCGCGACCGCGAGGAGCAGGTGCAAACTCTCCGCGGCGTTCACGGCCATACGATTCTCGCTGCTGGGGAGGAGGAGGGACAGGAGACGGCGAGCGTCGACGCGGCTGAGGCGGCGGCGAAGGCGAGCGATGGTGGGTGGGGGGAGGCAGCGGGGAAGGCGATCGACGCTGCGGCTGCATCTCCTGGCGGTACATTCCACCCCGGCCTCCCCTGAAGGGCTGCTGCGCATTGAAGCGATCTCCACGGCCGCGTCCTCCACGTCCACCGCTGCGACCGCCACCGTAGCGGCTCAAATCGCCGTCATTGAAATCACGGCGGCCTTGCTGTTGCTGCTGGAAAAAGCGCTGGCGTTCCTGCTGTTCGTCACGAGCAACTTCGGCAATAGAGCGGTCGTCGGCATAGCGCGGACGCTCTGTCAGGAAAGACGGGCGCTCTTCGGGTGGCGGATTGCTCAGTGGACGGTCGTCGCGTCCCCGGTACCCACTCGGCCTGGGGTTCGAGCTTTCCATTCTCACCTCGTGGTGAGGCGAGCGCGAGCGCGACCTGGGTCGGCTTTTGGATGATCCACCAGCGTACTTTCCAAACCGCGGGGGGCTGCGGCTGTGGCTACGCGGCAGCTCCAGAACGCCACCAGACGGAGGCGGTGGGGGCATTCGACCACGCTCCTCGAGCAGGACCTCTTCACGTCGGTATGACGGCCGGCGTTCCTCAATCGGGCCACCGCCACGTCGGTAATCGCTTGAGCGCAGCTTTCCAACGTCATCCTTACGACTGCGCCTCGACGACGAGGACGGCGATGGCGAGCCGCGGAGATAACTGCCGCGGCTTCTGCCCTCCTCGCGCGGTTCACGACGTTCACGCGTGTCCATCCAAGGACCTTCACGCTCACGAGGGCGTCCACGCAGCTCCTCGACGCGGACAGGACTGTCGTGTCGGACTTCCAGAGGAGACGGCGATCGCCGGCTATACTTGCCGCGGTATTCGCGCCGGTTTTCCTTGTCGGACGGGGTGCCGTATCCAGTCTCGTGCACAATTTGCTTCGCCAAAATCACAGGCGACCTGGAGCGCGAGTGAGGCAGCCGGCGGTCGCTCGGAGGCCCGTTCATCAGTGCATCGTAACGGCCAGCACCGTTGTGAGCTTGGGGCGAGCGCGAGCGCGAACGTACTACACGAGCGCTTTCACGGTCACTCCGAGGGGGGCTGCGACTGCGGTTACTGCCACTACGCTCCCCGTACTTCAGTGTCGCCACTCGGCCATGTTCACGCCGTCCATCCATGGGGTCATCTTCCTTGTAGTGCCGGCTCTTGCTGCCGCGGTATTCAGCGTTTCCTCCAACTACGCCACAAGTCACGAATTCAAGTCAGAGATTTTACCACGCGACACACAAGGGGAACACGAGAACTTCCGCCAGTCTGCGCAGAATCTTACCGAATCGTCCCGACTTCAGAGTAAACCCTTGCTTGCTGTGCACGTTGGGTCCACGGCGCGTCGAGTCAATCGCGAACTGCTCCTTCGTATCATAGACGGGAAAGATCTCGTAGCCCTTGACGGTAAAAAGCTGCTTGCGGATCACGGCCTTGGCGTGCTCCACGTTGCGGAAGCGCACACAGCCCTTCTCAGCGTACGACAGGGGCCCAAACCGCTCCAGCTGCTGGCACATCGCGTCCCAGACCTCCGGGTCACACTTGGAAAAGTCAAACTCGCGGACTGCGCCCTTGTCCTCCATGCTCACTTCTTCACCGGTTCTCTCCACGAACAGCACCGCGTCCACAGGAGGGCCACGCGCGAAGTTGGCGTTCAGGAACACGCGGCCGCGGAACTTGTTGGCGGCCACGTAGTGGATGGCTTCGCGCGCGTGCTCCACCGTCGGCATGCTCACGAATGCGTAGGCCGTGGCGTTGTAGTCCGGCTGCTTGATCTGGACCGCCATGCTGTCGATTTCAGGCCACACGGGGCTCAAAAAGTCCACAATCTCGCCGTTGGGCGTGTGGCGCGGCACGCTGCCCAGGAACAGATACGGGCAGGGCGGGCAGTTGCGCGGCGAGAAGGCGTTGACCTTCTGGCGCCTGCCCTCAGCCTCGACCAGGCGGCCGTTGAGCGCCTGCTTCTTCCACGAGTCGTCGTTCTCGTCGCGCGTGAGCTTGATGATGGTTCCCTCGGGCTTGGGGTTGCTGTTCTGGTAGTCGTCGTGCTTGGCCTTCTTGGGTTCGCGCTCGGCGGCGCTCTCGTCCTCCGCGTCCTTCTCGTCGCGCGTCTTCTTGCGGCTGCGCTCGGGGCTGCTGGGCTCGCTGTCGGCGGGCTTGGGCTTGCTCTTCGGTGCGTCAGAAGCGGCCAAAGGGTCGGCCTGCAGGCGATCCTCGAGCGCTTTGCGCAGCGGCGTGACCTGGCGCAGGATGACCGACGACTTCTCCGAGTCCAGCAAGTCTTGCACGGCCTGGTCGATGCGCTGCAGCCAGCTGCGCGTGTTCTTGCGCGCGATGGCGGCGGCCGACGTGGGCGTGGAGGCGGCGGCGGCGGCGGGCGGCGTCTTGACGATCTGCAGCAGCGCGCGCAGCGTGTGGATGCGCACGGCCTGCGAGCGCGCGGGTCCGCAGAGCTTGAGCAGCACGTCCACCACGTTGAGCTGCACGTGCGGGAAGCGGAAGAAGTGCTTGTGCAGCAGCTGCGCGGCCAGACTCAGCACGATGTCGCTGGCGTCGCTGCTGGCCGTGTGGATCATCTGCTCGTACGCGTCCTCCGTCTTGTCCTCGTCGCGCTTCGGGTCGCTCTGGGGCAGCGCGAAGTCGTCCTCGACGATCGAGTCCCAGGCGTACAGCTCGCCCAGCACGTCCTCCGCGGCGGGCGCCATGGCTCAAGAGTGAAGGTCACTTGGGGCGCGGCTGGTCAATTTCCGTTTGAGCCGAAAACCGATTGGGCGCCCCCTTCCACGTATTTTTCTGTAGATCTCGCCGTATCTCGTGTGTGGCACACCAAACTGGCGCAATCTTTCGGCAAAAACGGCCACTTCAACTTGCACTGGGCTTGTTTGCTAAGGAAACGACTCACTGGGAACGCTACAGCATCGTCCTTCATCATCCTTGGTGATGTCCAGGCTCAGAAGCCGCTGGGGGGCCACGGGCCGTTGGGCGGCTGCCACGGCTTCTGCTGCTGGTCGCGGAGCAGACGCATGAGCTCCGTGGTCTGCTGGAGCGCGCACTGACGCAGCGCCAGTTCGGCCTGCTGCGCGGAGACGAGCTCCTGCATCTGCTGCATCTGCAGCTCCCACAGCATCCAGCGGTAGACCGGCGACGACGGCATCGGCAGCAGCGGGGAGGCCAGCGCCATGGGTGCAGCAGCAGGAAGCGAGGGTGGCGGCAGTGGCGGCACGAAGGCCGTAGTGGCCGGTGCTGACAGCCCTGGCGGCGCAGACACAGTACGCGACCGCGGTGGGAAGAAGGGAGCAGCGCCAGCAAAGTCTTCGAGGTGGCTCCTGGCCGGTGGAGACGGCGCAGCAGCCGATCTGTCCGACGCGAGGCTACCGGTAGCTGGGCGTTGAGCCTGCTGACCTCGCATTGCCGCCTTGATCCACGATGCCTTGGGAGAAGTCGCTGGTGGGACCGAGTGCTCGCGGACCAGTCGAGGCGACTCGCCCGAGTGGCTGGTGTTGCTGATGGACTCGATGGACGCAGTGTCGGATGCGGTGGAGCTCGTCGCGACCGTCAGAGGCGCTTCCTCTTCTTGAATCGGCACGGAGCAAGCGTGCTTACACGCCGCACAGGGCGCTTTCTTGGCCTTCTTGTTGACGAACACGATGTCCCGGACCACGTCGTCCAGCGGCTTGACCACCACGCGGCCCGGGTTCTCTCTCTGCAGCCTTAAGTAGCCGTCGCTGAGCGCGCGCAGCCACGCGNGATCTGCAGCAGCGCGCGCAGCGTGTGGATGCGCACGGCCTGCGAGCGCGCGGGTCCGCAGAGCTTGAGCAGCACGTCCACCACGTTGAGCTGCACGTGCGGGAAGCGGAAGAAGTGCTTGTGCAGCAGCTGCGCGGCCAGACTCAGCACGATGTCGCTGGCGTCGCTGCTGGCCGTGTGGATCATCTGCTCGTACGCGTCCTCCGTCTTGTCCTCGTCGCGCTTCGGGTCGCTCTGGGGCAGCGCGAAGTCGTCCTCGACGATCGAGTCCCAGGCGTACAGCTCGCCCAGCACGTCCTCCGCGGCGGGCGCCATGTCAAGAGTGAAGGTCACTTGGGGCGTGGCTGGTCAATTTCCGTTTGAGCCGAAAACCGATTGGGCGCCCCCTTCCACGTATTTTTCTGTAGATCTCGCCGTATCTCGTGTACGGCACACCAAACTGGCGCAATCTTTCGGCAAAAACGGCCACTTCAACTTGCACCTGAAGGCACTTGGCATTGGGCTTGCTAGGACACGACTCTCACTGGGAACGCTACTTGATCCTTCATCCTTCCAGGCTCAGAAGCCGCTGGGGGGCCACGGGCAGTTGGGCGGCTGCCACGGCTTCTGCTGCTGGTCGCGGAGCAGACGCATGAGCTCCGTGGTCTGCTGGAGCGCGCACTGACGCAGCGCCAGTTCGGCCTGCTGCGCGGAGACGAGCTCCTGCATCTGCTGCATCTGCAGCTCCCACAGCATCCAGCGGTAGACCGGCGACGACGGCATCGGCAGCAGCGGGGAGGCCAGCGCCATGGGTGCAGCAGCAGGAAGCGAGGGTGGCGGCAGTGGCGGCACGAAGGCCGTAGTGGCCGGTGCTGACAGCCCTGGCGGCGCAGACACAGTACGCGACCGCGGTGGGAAGAAGGGAGCAGCGCCAGCAAAGTCTTCGAGGTGGCTCCTGGCCGGTGGAGACGGCGCAGCAGCCGATCTGTCCGACGCGAGGCTACCGGTAGCTGGGCGTTGAGCCTGCTGACCTCGCATTGCCGCCTTGATCCACGATGCCTTGGGAGAAGTCGCTGGTGGGACCGAGTGCTCGCGGACCAGTCGAGGCGACTCGCCCGAGTGGCTGGTGTTGCTGATGGACTCGATGGACGCAGTGTCGGATGCGGTGGAGCTCGTCGCGACCGTCAGAGGCGCTTCCTCTTCTTGAATCGGCACGGAGCAAGCGTGCTTACACGCCGCACAGGGCGCTTTCTTGGCCTTCTTGTTGACGAACACGATGTCCCGGACCACGTCGTCCAGCGGCTTGACCACCACGCGGCCCGGGTTCTCTCTCTGCAGCCTTAAGTAGCCGTCGCTGAGCGCGCGCAGCCACGCGTGGATCTCCACGTGCCAGCCCTCTACCAGGAACTTGGACAGGATCTCCTGGCAGGCCGACGTGTTGGCCGAGCCGAGGCCGCCGCCACCCAAGGCCAGCACGAGCGTCTTGCCGTTGGCAGTGGCCGCGCCTCTCTGCAGCTGCGTCAGGAGCTCTGTATGCAGCCCCTTGTCATCGTTGTCGATGCTCTTGAGCGTCCAGCCGAGGCGCTCGACCGCCCGGGATACGAACGGCTTGGTCTTGCTGTACACAGCCATCTGGTGTGCCACCACGGCGGCCGAGGAGCTGGCACCGCACAGGCGGTCAGTTAGCGCCTCAAAGCTGAGTCGCAGATCGTGCGGGCAGCGGGCGCCGCGCACCGAGCGGAAGAGCACGCGACTCATGACCAGCGAGCCGAGCGTGTTGTCCAGGTGGAGGAACACGTAGCGCGGGCGGTGTTTGGCCGCGTACAGCTGCGGCAGCTTGAGCAGCCACGAGCGCCGGCGCTCCACGTCATTTCGCTCGGCTCTGGCGGCCTCTTCGTCGTCTGCAGCGGCGCAGGACGTCGTCGGGCTCATGGGGAAGGAAGCGCTGTGTGCACGAGGCGTCGGCATGATGCCTTTCTCAGTGACTGGCTCGGATGTGGAACTGGCGGAAATTCAAATTTTGTGTTGCACGTTGAAGTCGACTTCAACCCCAAGTGTTGGAATACATGAAATGCCAGACAGATTACACGTTTAGAGGCTTGGACACCATTCGTCCGGTTGTCTTGCCGGGCTTGATAGCAAGTCTCTAAATGCAGGAGCTGATCTGGGTTCCGCTGCCAAAGCGTGGTTACGGGTAAACTCTGCTTCAACTGGTCCATATCGTCCCAGTCGGTGCTTCATGCAAG
>JAABLL010000106.1:0-14090 GCA_012295475.1 Phytophthora gonapodyides | reverse complement strand
GGCGGATCAATACACAACACGAGGAAGACCGATGCGTACCTGATCACTTGCGTGAGCCCGTCGACGATGCCGTTGTACGCTGCAGGGGTCCCTTCCGTCGCGTACGCGCGCTGAACCTGAGCACCGGATCATTAATTTATGAAGCTACCAGGAAGAATGAACCATTGCGCACCTGGAGTCGTAGTTTGATGAGGTCCAGTGGGTTGGTGAGGAAGGACGCGGTGGCACCAGCAACCGCTGCGCTTGTGAGCGTGTACTGCGCAGGCAAGTCCTCCACCGCGAGTCGGGTCTGCGCGAATGCCTTGGCCTTCTCGTAGAACATGAAGTAGAGCGCTGAGAAGGGCCCGAAGGAGAGCAGCGTAGCGGCGTAGCCCTTGTACAGACCGCCGAGCCGCTCGGTTCGCGCGATTGTCTGGACTGCATCGAGCGTGTTGCGGTAGTAGATGCTGCCTGAGGACTGCCGCTGCACCTGCATGCGCTCCTTAATGACGTCGATGGGCACCCAGAGCACACAGCTCAGGGCCTCAGCGGTCATACCCGCGCCAAGATACATGAGCGACGGGCTGTTTTGGAAGCTCTCGATGCCCATCAGCGCGTCCTTCGACACCTCGTACGACGTCAAGTACAGGCAAGTCGCGGGCGCTGAGCCCAGCATACTCACCCCGATGCCTCGATAGAGGCCCCGCAGGTGCTGTACACTGCGCAGAAGGTGTCAATCCACTGCACCACCTTCCAACTACATTGACGATTTACCTGAGAGCTCGAAGGTTGAGCTGCGACGCGATGGTTTGGCCCGTGGCGGTGCTGGCTTGCAGCCGGGCCTTGACAGTGTCCAGCGGATGGCAGAAGACGCGGCCGATCATGCCGGCCGCAGCGCTCCCCTGGGGACATTGGGCATCAACGTTAATGTTACCAGCTTGTTGAGGGGTTGGGCTGGCAGAAGCCAACGGACCAGAAGCGTCGGGAGCTGGTTCGCGGGCTGGAAAACGGGTACAAAGCGGAGCAAACGTGAACGTCAAGACGTGGCCTAGCTGGGGGCGTGTATAGCTCTGTAATAGAGAGCACAAGCCTACCGCCGAACTTCCATCGCCTCCCATGTTGCGCTCGACTCGACGAAAATGCAATTGAGACTTTGGGGTTTGTCCGGATAAGATCCGAGTTTTCCGGACTGGATCACGGGTCGGTGAGTTATCCCAGCTTGGAATCAAGCCTCAAAGCACCCCAGGGGAAACCCTCTCCAGCGTAGACGAGCTGAGGAGTTTATTAAGTGCCCTGCTCTAGCGCGCGAAGCCTAGAAACGGATTGTGTCCGAGCCAGTGGTCAATGTCGAGAAGGAAGTCAAGTTGACGGGCAAACCGACTTCAAGTACATTTGTACGATGTATTTGGATCGCCAACTGCAAGCACAACGCCACCACGATGGGAGCTGCAAGGTATGCTACCTTTCTTGCTGGCAATGATGCGTTGCCACACTCCGAGGGTTGCAGCAATGGCAGGCAACATGAGCCCCCAAAGCCAGCCCGACCCAATGATTTGCAAACGGTATCAGCGGCATATCAAGACTTACAGAGACCTGAACTAACGCACGAGAGCCATTGCATCCTCGCAGAGCAATGCTGCTCAACGTTCTGCTCAAGTCCTGAGCAACAGCTCGTCGGACTCGCGTGCGCTCCGATTCGCCGATTGTTCCGCCCCATTTCAGCGAATCATCGCCGGTTCCATGGCAATCGGCTCCACCGCAGCCATAACCCAAGCAGCAGCCAAAGACCAAGATGGCTCGAGTGTATCTGGACTATAACGCCACGACGCCAGTGGAGCCGGCCGTGCTGCAGGCCCTGTTGCCGTATCTGGGCCCGCAGTTCGGCAACGCGTCCTCCTCCTACGCGCTGGGCCAGCAGGCCAACAAGGCGGTGGCTAATGCACGGGCTCAAGTGGCGTCCATGCTCGGCGCAACGGGCTCCAGCGAAGTCGTGTTCCTCTCGGGCGGCACCGAATCCATTAACTACGCGCTCAAGGGCGCGGCAGTGGCCGCTCGCCGCGAGAGCGGACGCAACCATATTGTCACGTCCTGCGTGGAGCACGTGGCCGTGCTGGAGACGTGCAAATGGCTGACCACGCAGGGCTTCCAGGTCACGTACCTGCCCGTGGACCGCTTCGGCTGCGTGCGCGCGCAGGACGTGCTGGACGCTCTCACACCGGAGACCTGTGTGGTGTCTATCATGCTGGCCAACAACGAGGTGGGCTCACTGCAGCCCGTGGCCGACATCTCGCGCGCCGTGCGTCGCTACGTGGACGAAGAGCACGGCCTGCCCATTGCCGTGCACACGGACGCCAGCCAAGCCATCGGCAAGGTGCGCGTCAACGTGCAGGACCTGGGCGTCGACCTGCTCACGATCGCAGGCCACAAGCTCTACGCGCCCAAGGGCATCGGCGCGCTCTACATCCGCGAGGGCACGCAAGTAGACACCCTCATCCACGGCGCCTCGCAGGAGAACGGACGTCGCGGCGGCACGGAGAATGTGGCGCTCGTCGTGGCGCTCGGCCAGGCCTGCGCTCTTGTGGAGAAGAACCTGCACGAGTACGATGTCGTCATGCACGAGAGCAGAGCCTTCCTCCTCGAGCAGATCCAGAAGCACTGCAGCCTCACCAACGTCAGTTACCAGGTCAATGGCCACCCGGAGCTCGCGCTGCCCAACACACTGAGCATCAGCTTCGAGAACATCAACGCGCCGCGTCTCCTGGACTGTAAGTGATCATTTGACTGCAGCTCTCATCATGAAGTACTAACAACGTGCTGTCATTTGATCTCAAGTGATCGAGGCCGACGGCGTCTACGCGAGCGCAGGCTCGGCGTGCCACAGCCACAAGCAGGACTCCAAGGACAAGACACCCGAAGGCCAGGACGAACACATTACGATTTCCCACGTGCTGGCGGCCATGCACGTGGCCCCCGAGTTCGCCAAAGGCACGCTTCGCCTCTCGGTGGGCCGCTCCACCACACAGGAAGAGCTGCTGCACGCCGCCAACGCGATCCACAAGGCCATTCAGCAGCTCATGTGAGTCCCGAGCACGGATCTGCATGATCTACATGTATAACGTCTCATGAGATGCAAACTGTTTGCCATTTAGCACATTTTCCACGTGCTCTTACGACTGAAGTAGCACCAAGCGAACTCCAAAAGCAACAAAAACACAAAATAGACACGTTTTACTTACTTTTGGTCCTGGTAGTGAGTGACCTTTTCTGAAAGTCTTCAGTACCGCTTTGAAATCCAGGCCAGAAGCCACTTGAGGTGCGTGAGCATGTACTTGAGCGCGCGCGTCCACTGCTCGTCGTTGCCGAGCGAGATGGGGAGACCGCCGATCTTGCCGCGCTCCACCTTGTACGGGAACTTGAGCGACGGCTCCTCTTTCATGGCGCGCCGACCCGCGTCCTCCACGCACTCGAGGAAGAGGATCATGGCCTGGTTGAAGCCGCGGCGACGGAACATGCCGCCGTCGCTGTACAGACTGTACTCCTTGCCGTACATGTTGACCACGCGCGAGTAGCTCCCGCGCGGCACGAGGCGATTGCGCGAGAACTCAAAATTGGCGCGGTCCGCTATCGTTGCGAGCAAGAGAACTGCTTGGCCCAGTGCGGCGTTGATCTCCACCCACTCCACCGGCTTCGACGGCAAGCGGCCAAGCCGAAGGCCATTGATCGTACCGAACAGACCGTCGTGCCAGATGTGAAAGACGTCGTTGCAGACGTTGTAACGCTGGAGACGGCGCAGCATATCCGACGCATGCACGGCGAATACCCCCACCGACTGCTTCTCATCGCGGCTCAGGCCCAACAAATGCTGCAGGAAAGCTCCTTCCGCAAACGTGCCGTGCACCAACTGCTCCAGTTCCATGCCCGTTGACCAGAGCTCTCGCCTCTTTGCAGTCACTTGAGCAGTCTCGTCCTCGATAGACTCGAGTTCAGCCTGCAGGCGGCGCTCTTCCTCCTCCAGAGCTCGAAGCTCGGGGTCGTCCCGCCACTCGTCGGCGTCGCAGTCTCCGTCCTCGCCGAAAGTCCTCGCCGACGCACGTTCCTCGTCAGTAAACTGGGTCATGAACCCCTCGTACTGGGTCCGATCCTCCTCCAGCTCAGTAAGCGCCCTACTCGCCAGGAAGCAATGGTTATGGACTAGAATTCCTATCAAACCAGACAGCCCTCCTTGCTTTGACGTACTGAGAAAAGCGGGAAAGCACCTTCGTTTCACAGTCGTGACAAGTCGGCAGCCTCTTTTTCAGGAGGAGCGTGCTAACGGGACAAGAAACACACTGCGTTAGTGTGCGTAGCTTCGAAACCAAGGCGTATCGACGCACCTGCAGTCCAGAAGCTCTTGAAACCAGCTTAGATCACTGCCGTCAATGCGGCGCTTGCGCGTCAGACGTCTTCGTCGAACCAGACGCTCCTGCGAGGTCGTTTCTGTCTGCTCTCCGCTTTCACCTTCCGCGTCTTCCCCAGCATCTTCCTCCGCGTTGCCATCCTCGGCTTTCTCCTCCGTCACGAGCGGCTCCTCCATCTTCCCGAAGTCCGCATACGACGCAGCGTAGACCCACCCGTCGTCGTCGCAGTGCGGGAGCGAGTGGTCCACCTCCCAGTCCGAAATCCAGAGATGAGGCTTGTTCAGCAGCCGCGCTGGCACTACGTCTGCAATGTTCTGTCCAATGTCTCCTCGATTGCAGCTCGTGAAGGTCGCTATGCCGTGCATGAGGTCGAACTCGGCCGGCGCCCACACGTCAACGTCGCCATTGCTGTGGAGACGCTGCCGCTCCCACACGATCTCGGGGACGACAGCAGGCGTCTTCTGCTGCTGTTGACTGAGCGAGGACCTGGCCGCCTGAGCCGCTTCTTCTTCCTCGTCCGCGTCCGTGGTTTCCCCGGCGTCTGTGCCTTCTGTGAGGCGGGGCATCTGGTCCTCGTCGTTGCTGTCCCGCTGCTCGCACTGCTCGGGCGGGTGCTCGTACGCCACGGGTCGCAGCTGCATGATTTTCTCCTCGATAGACACGGGGTTGTACTGGAACTTGAGCAGCGCGCCGCACTGGTGGCACGTGAAGAGGCTCTTACCTTCCATGGCGACGCGTCTGGCGCTGGGCGCGTATGGCGAGAAGGATGCGCTGGCCGAGGACGGCGCTGGGGATAGAGATGAGGTAGACACGGCGGATGGCGCCCCAATGGTGGCGGGAGGCCGTGGCAGCGCCGTGATGATCAGAGGCGGCTGCAGTGAGCCATTGCTGCTCATTGGGAAGGAATTACTCGGGCTGTGGGGGCTTGTAGGATACGGCGAAGACGCCTAAATGACGAGAATTGAGTGGCGAAGAAGGACGTGTGGCGGCGGCGAGCTGGGCGACGGCCTAAAGCGCGAGGCTGAAGCGGAGAAGCGGGTGCTCAACGCGCTGGAGATTGGAGTAACGCCACCTTTTCGCAATCGAACGATTAGGATGGATTATTGTGGATTGGGAGAAAATAGAACATATTGGGGAACGTGATTGGATAAAAATAGAGAACGTATATATCGCCAGTTGCGGCTGGTGGACGTTAGTGGACGATCTGTCCTCCAGCACATTGAAGTGAGCGTGATGATCACATGACGGCGCACGATCCACCGGTCTTGGCCGCCTCTTGCTGCTGTTGAGTTGCTTCCTCCTCGTCCTCCTCTTCGTCTTCCTCTTCAACTTGCGCTGGCGCCGGCACTGGCGCCGCCTTCTGCTTGGGGCTGCTCATTAGATCTGCCGAGCTGCCCGCAGGCCTTCCCCGCCCCGCCATCTTGGCGAACGGGTCGTCGGCTTCGTCCTCGCGCTGCAGTTGCTGCTGCGTGGCGGCCACCACCTCCAAGGGCACGCCCATCTTGGTGGCCTCCAGTTTCATCTGCTCGCGCAGCACTGCTTTCTTCACCGCGTCGTTCTTGAACGGCACTGCATCAACAACAACCGCAACAGTATAATCAGTCCTGCACTTTCACTCGTTGCCTGCAGCCAACGTACCGAAGGCGTCCTCCGCGGCGTCGGCGTCCACGTCCGCGGGCTTATCCCATCGGTCCTCGCCCGTCTCCGTGTTGTGGTAATACGTGCGGCCGCGCTTGGACGTGAGCTCCGCCCAGCGCTTTCTCCTCGGCTTCTTCTCTGCCGTTGGGGCGTTCTTCTCGGCGCTGGAGCCGCCGTCAAAGGCGACAGTCGCCACCTGGACGCCTCTGCCGTCCGATGTCGCCAACGGCTCGTACGGCTTGCCGCACACCGTGCACTGGCCCAGCGCCAGCATGTCCTCCTTCGGCACGTTCACGCGGCAGCCCGCGCACTTGATGAAGCGCTCGTTCAGCGTTGCGCTCGCGGCGCCGTTCAAGCCGCGCTCGGCCATCTCCTTGGATACTCTTTTTATCGACTGAGAAAAAAACTGGCGTCCAGCATATAGTATGCGAAATGCCGGTTTATCGCAGACGAGACGGCCCGAATTTCGAAGAGGCGTTGGTCGCCCTCGTCACAAAGTGAATTGCCGCAAGAGCGGCAACTTGGTCCGTCCAGAGGGTCCTTGCATCTGTCCCATTGAGCTTCTCATAGCAGCCCCAAGATGATCGTGGACGCCGTCCGGTACGCTGGCCCTGCCTCTAGAGGGCTTCTATTCGTTTCTCACCTTGTTCTGATGATATGCTGGCCAGGTGGGCGACGACCAAGGTGGACGAGTCGGTGGTGAACCCCGTGGCCTCGAGGCTGGCTAGCTCCGTGGCCAACCCGGCCGTGCTGAGCTTCCTGCTGTGGGACCGCCTCAAGACGCTGACGCCGCAGCGCGCGCGCGACCTGACGCGGCTGCTGGCCACGGCGCTGGCCAACGCGCTGGGCGTGTTCGGCGCCGAGCGCGGCCAGCAGCTGGGCGCCAGCACCAGGCAGCTGCAGGAGGACTTCACACGTGCGGCCAGCTCGCGCGCGGGCCGCGACGTCGTGCTCAACGGCGTGGCCACGGCGGCCAAGGTGGCTCAAGCACTCAACACGCCCGAGACCAAGGCGGCCACGCAGCAGCTCTTCCAGACGCTGCAGTCCGTCGTGGACTTCTTCGCCAGCGACGATGGCCGCCGCATCATCTCCAGCACGGGCGAGTGCCTCACCAGCGCCACCGAGATGGCCGCCTCGCCCGAGGCCTCCGTGTTCCTGGCCGAGCTGGCCACCAACTTGTTGCACACGCTCGAGAGCGAGGAGAAGAGAAGTCGGCAACAAAAAGGGCAAGTGAAGGAAGAGGAAGGCCAAAAGGAAGAAGAAGAGCAGCCGTTTGAGGGAGAACTGGACCATGAGACCGAGGCCCCAATGGAGAATGGCCGGGAAATGGACGACAAGGACCCGTACTCGCCCACGTCCTCGATGGCCGACACGCGGTGGAGCTTCGACACGGAATCCATGCTGTCTTCAGCGCCCGGCACGCCCATGACGGGTATGTACACGCCTCGCGCGTCGGTGGACGGCCCCATGCCGTCGTCTTCGCCCGTGCGACCGGGTACGCGTCGCCGGGTGTCGATTTCGTCACCGGCCGAGAAGAACAGCGGCTACCGCTCGGCGCGCATAGAGAAAGAGGTGCTGCTCAAGATGGGAGTCGACCCGTCGATGCTCAGCGAGATCCAGCGCGTGCTTGATGTCATCGCGGCCGACGAAGAGGAGAAAGAGCGCGTGGAAACGCAGCGTCGTCGCGAAGAGGCCGAGTACGTGGCGAGTCTGGTGGTGCCGGAGCCGACGGAGGACGACCACGCTGCAGCCGCCGCTGATGAGGGTATCGCCCACGCTTTCGGTAATGACGAGGAGGAAGAGAAGACCGATGAGGTCATCAATGGCGAGGAAGAAGCGCAGCCCCGGACGCCAGTGCTGCTCCCCGAGTGGCACGAGGAGCCGCTAAGAGAAGCACTTCGCCGTCGCCATGCTCACGCCGAAGCGGTGACGGAGCAGCGCGACCCGGCCGAGCGTCAAGCTCGTGAGATGGCGGCAGTGCTGGCTCAGCGTCACATCAAGCACGGTGACCTGCGGCCTACGGATGTGGCGGCCTGCCGGCTCATTGCGCGGATGATCGTCTACGGCGTCGGCCTGTTCCTGCTGCTCTCGAGCTACGTGGTGGCTCGCAACCTCATCGGTTAAGCGCAGTGGGGCCTTGATCTGTATCCTGATATCATTATCTAAGCATTTTACTAGCCGAGTTTCCCGTCCTGGCTTGCTTTCGGGCTCGTAGTGCCTTGCTCCAAGGTCGCGATGGCGTCCAAGACGGCACGAACGGGCTCGAAGCGCAGGTCGAGCTCTCGCTGGATGCCGGCCGCAGAGTGGCCCATGCGAGTCCAGATCCGCACCTGGCGGAAGTAGTCGTCGTAGATCTCGGCGGCGCACACGGGGTGGAACTTCTCGCCCGCGTCTTCTGCCAGCTCGTCCAAGTGCTCCAGGCCAAAGGGTTGGTTGATCAGCACGCAGCACCGACGTGGATCCGACAGGCCATCCCCGGACGTCAGCGTAGCATGCACGGCGTTGATGGTCGCTGCCGTCGTCGGGTAGTACAGCAGTCGGGGAAGCTTTTCGGGCTTCTTGCCCCTCCTTGCAGCCGGTGGTTCGCTGTTCTTCGACGACTCTTCCTCATTGTCCTTGGTCTTGGACGCGGCCTTCTCTTTCTCCTGTGCTTCAGCGCTTTGGTCTTTACCCTTCGAGTTGTCCGTTGCCTTTGGTTTCGCATCGACGAGCGGGTCGCTTTGCTTCCCTTTCGTCCACAAGGAAGCGGCCAACGCGAGCTCCTGTTCCTCTTGTTCTTGCCGGAGCCGCTGGTCCTGCTCTTCTGCTTCAGCTTTCAATTTCGCCTCCAAGGCAAGGTCTGCTCGTTCACGCTCTTCGAAGTCGACGGCCTCGGCTGGGGTGAGGACCGCGTAGCCGTGGTGCTCGAGGAAGAGCTTCAACAGCGTGAAGTTGTGCGGCGTCACGTCCAGCACCAGCGTCTTGCGGTCGTCCACGAAGCGTCCGCACCATTTCAGCACTTCAAGCAGCAGCGGCGCTTTCGAGTCGATGAGGACGTTCACCTCCTGCTTGAGGCGCGTTCGCTCACGCAGCGTGACGAACGAGTCCCCACCGAGATCGCACGGTTGTCGCGAGTCGCCTAGAAGCACGCAGAGACTGCGGAATGGCCGTTGGAGCGCGAGCGCCGTCTGTCGTTCCACCAGTCGATACGCTTGAGAAGCCTCCTCCACCGAGAGCTCTTCGTCCTTCGACAGGGGCGTCTTGGGCATCACACGCAGCTCGAACGCTCGGTCCTTTAGCGTCGCGTCCGCCTCGATGCACAGAATGTACTTGCCGGTGGTTGTTCGCAGCAGGAACGACTCGTCGATAGGCAGACCTGTCCACGAGTGGCGGAAGCCGTACTGGCCCTTGGGCACGCACCACACGCAGGGCACTCGGCCGTTGAGCGACCACTGCGCCACCAAGTGGCGATGCTCTTCTGGATCCTCGAACACCGGCAAGATATGCGCTCCATACCTGGCCATGGACACCTCGGTGACGTCGCTGCCTTTGCCAGCCAGTCGGATGATGCGTTCTTCAACGCCCTGCAGCGGCGGCTCCAGCCCGCTGAACACGTTCTCCGAGTAGCCCAGCGCGGCCGTCCCGCTGGCCCGTACAATGTTCAGCAGCTGCGTGACCACCATGAAGCCGGCCAGCATGGCTCTGGCTGTGAAGACGCTCATGATGTGGAGCTGCAGCGCCGCATCCGCGCCGGACGTGGCCGGGTGGAACACTCGAAGCAGCTGCGACGGGTCCAGACCGAGTGCCTGCACCACCAGCTCAGGCGCGCGCGTCTCCCAGATGCAACTGGCCAGGAAGTTGTGCGTCGCGTACTTGTACACGAACAGCAGCGAGTCCGCAGAGGCCGGAAGCGCCGGGTCCAGCAGCAGTTGCGCCTCGTAGGCCGACAATCCCAGCACGCCGCTCGAGCACACGCCCAGCAGCGCCAGCCGTGCAGGCTGCGCAATACTACGGACCGACACTCGTGCAATGCGGCGCAGCACCTGCAGCTCCCGGTCGGCGTTCATGGCATGACGGTCGATAATCGAGCGGCCCGGGAATTCCTGCTCGGGCTTCCACACGACGTCGCCCAGCCGCTGCTCGTTGCTGGACGGCTTGGTCTCCTCTGGCTTGGGTGCGGTCGGCTGCGCGCCGATGGGTAGAGGCTTTAGACGGCGCATCGCGGCCTCGGGACCGGCCGCGGCGCGGCGGCCGAGCCACACGCGCCGTAGCATGGCGCTCATTTGGGCGATTGTTGAAGATCTCGGGGAATGTTGCGCAACATGTGAGGCAACGCTGGGTGTGGTATTTTGTTGAAGAAGGGGTGATTCTAGCACATCTATCTTTACAGCTGCCACGCAGCACCGCCATTTCGCCATGTGTTGATCGTGAGCTCGTGACATCCGTCCCCATCTATCAACACTTTGCCATCCATGACATGAGCTCCGTACCTGCCGACGTTGAGTCGATAAAATGTCCGGCTTTGATATCCTGCAGACATGTAGATGGCGTCCTCCAGCTTTGGTGCAGAAGCGATGAAGGCGCAGCAGCTTCCTGGGATCTCATGGCATTCCGCTGAAGCTACTTCACCCGCTTCGCCTCCATCAAGGCATCCAGACGAAGCCAATGGCACACTGCAACGCCGAGAACTCTACGTTTGCATCACTACAATACTGGCCGATGGGCTGATGGACGTTGCCCCGCATTTTTCAAAGCAAAGCTCATTCGCGCTCATGGCGGCCCGGCTGTTGTCTGCTGCTGCGTAAAGCCGCCGCCTATCGGAGGTATTCGGTTCAAGTCAAAGCCTTGGTCTCCGCTACTGCGGACCAGTTCACCATTCGCCTCCATCGAGCCATGGACAACGCTCAGCTGCTTCGCTTCCTGCGCACGGCGTGCCCGCTGGTCGCCTCCCTCAGCGCCGTCGTGACGCTCGTGAGCTGCGTCATCATCGTCAAGGTGAACCACATCTGGGTCAGTGGCCTGACTTGGCCCTTCCTCTCCGACATGGGGCGAGACTACCCGGCCTACTACGTGTTCGCCGCGGGCCTCACGCTCACCGCCGTGATGCTCGTGCTCACGTGGTTCTTCAACTGGCGCTACCACATGTCGGCGTTGCCGGAGAACGCGATGGTTTTCCGCGTGGTCTCCTTCGTCAGCCTCCTCGCCGGCGTCTTGGCCAACCCAGGGCTCCCCGTTCTGGTACGCAGCAGCAACAACCTCGTTCCTGACTTCCCTGAGCTCCGTTCACTGACCTACCCGTATCCTTCTCCTGATGATCGTAGGCTTTTTTCGACACGTCCAAGCACTCAGCTCTGCATGCGGCGGGTGCTGAGTGGTTCTTCTACCTTGAGGCCATTGCAGTTTTCCTGAACGTACGCCAATTACCTAGCGACAGTGGAGACGCGTGAACGCCTATTCTAACTTTTTTTTATCGATGAACAGACCATCGTGAGCTACAAGCTGTACAAGTTGTTGACGGGTCTTCAGATGGACCTGGAGAGCGCGTGCTCGACCGTGGGGGCCAAGCTCAAGAGGAGGAAGAAAACGCTGATGATCCAGGTGATCTTCTTCGCGCTCTTCTTCGTGGCCTTCCTCCTCTACATGCCGATCGGAACAGCTCTAGCGCCTCAGGCACAGCGTCTCTCCATTGACGACTGCATCGACAAGGGGCTTGGAGAGACGTACTGTGAGGTGACGATGCGCCTCAACTCGACGTCCACCACGCTTTACGACGACGGTACGTGCATGAATGAACCACTTCCCGATGCTGTTTATTCTGTAAACATCTCTAACAGGAATGCTCTCTCCGTGGTGAACTACAGAAAAGACGTTCGGCACGAGCCAAATGCGCGCGGCGGCCCAGCTTGGATGCATCCTGACACTCGTCGGATACTCGACCTCGTTCATTACGAACGACTATGACGACTCGGAGGCGCAGGACTTCACACCGGACGCCAAGATTGCCGTGCTGCAGTAAATTTTCATTTTTCACATTTGGTACATTTATCTGGAACGGTGAATATTAGGAAAATGGTAAGCTACAGTAGACGCTTTTTTTGTTGCTGTGGGCCCTGCGACTGCTTGTCCAGCCAACTCATTGCTTGTGCCTGGATGAACCAACCGATCTTCACATCTGGATGACTAGCATCACATGCAATGCAAGCATGTGCGATACCAGCACGTGTTGATGTTGAAGCCACAACAGCCGTCGAGTCACCGGATCGGTCTCCATCCATCTGAAAGTGCCCCCTTTTCACTGGACCAACAAGAAGTAGAATGCCGAGTTCTGCGTTGGTGCGAGTGCTTCGGATCGCATGTCCGCTTGCAGCCTCCTTCTTCATCCTCGCGACGATCATCGCCTGCGTCGTGATTGTCAAGGTGAACCACATTTGGGTCAGTGGACTGGCTTGGCCGTTCCTCTCGGAAATGGGGAGAGGTACGATATGATCCGGTATCCATACCCTTCCAGTGCCCTAACTGTGTTTCTTCTCCACAATGATACCATGCCTACATGGCAGACCCACCTGCTTACTACGTTTTCTGCGCTGGTCTGACGCTCGTCGCCGTGCTCCTCATTCTTACGTGGCTATTCAACTGGTTCTACCACTCCTCGGCGCTCCCGTTAGACGCCATGCATCTTCGAGTAATCGCGTTTATCTGCTGTCTAGCCGGGGTGGTTGCGAACTTTGGCCTTCCGGTGCTGGTGAGTGTTCGTCTTTCACCTTTGTTCTGCTTGAAAGACCCCGCTGATTGATACTGCTAAGTAGGCCTTTTTCGACACTGCAGATTACCCGATCCTTCATTCCGCTGCAACGGTGTGGTTCTTTTGCTTTGAGACGATTGCAATCTCCCTCAATGTAAGTCCCGTGTGGCGGCTTGCTCGAGGATACAGCAACACTGAGAGCTTTACGTGCCAATACTGGCAGACCTATCTGAGCTACAAACTGTACGAAGCTCCAAAAACGCAAGGAGCGGGCGTGGGAAGTGGACCCGGGACGGAGAGAGTTCACAAACGCAAGAAGACGCTTGTGATCCAGCTCTTCTTCCTGACCACGTTCTGCGTCGCGTTTGTGATCTACATCCCTGTCGGGATGTCTCTCGCATCCGAAACGAAGCGGCTCACGGTTGCGGACTTCCTTAAAGAAAACCTCGGGACGACCTACTGCACGGAAACCTACAGACTCAACGCCATCATGACCAGGCTCTACGATGACCGTACGTGAACGGATTGCTTTGCGTTTGTGTGCAGTGGTGTAATGCTTGTTGCTGTTCAATGTTGCCGTCCCTAGGGGGCGCCTTCGCGGTTAATCAAATGAGCGCAGGGGCCAACTCGCTTGCATCTTCTCGCTCGTGGGCTACTCGATTTCGTTCGCGACAAACGACTATGCTGGGACAGACGCTGCTACAAGAGGGGCAACTGGAGAGCACCAAGCCAACCAAGAGAGGCTGATCCGTGTAGCATGACTCTGGTACAGTACATCGTTATCAAGGGATAAGGACAACAGCGTTGAAGTTTGCGGCGTGGCGGAACGTACGATCCCGCCGTCGGAAAGACAGCGTCCTTGTGCTTTGCTGTTGCGACCATCTAGACGTTGGGTCGTTGTTGGGCGAACTACTGCAGTGTACTTGGGGTGTCTCCGCCGCCGTCGGTCCAGGAAGAAGGGGCTGCATTTTGCCGACGGCGGATTCCTGCGAGGGATCTCTAGGAGCAAGTCGGTCGACCGAGGTCTCCATCAAAATGACGCGCCACAGACCGTGTCCGACGGCGCCTTGCCTTCAGATCCACCTGATACCAGCACGCGGGCGTCGTCTAAAGCCCAGAGCAGACCGGGCAAGCTGCGTGGCAAAACGTTCTGCAGTTGCTTTCGTTTGTCATTTTCACTTTTCCATCCGTTCGCACAACCCCGTTCGCAACCTTCACTTTGACCACAGCTCGATGTCCAAACGCTCGCTTACCCCGTCCAAGCTCCCCGTGACGATCCTCACGGGCTTCCTCGGCAGCGGCAAGACGACGCTGCTGAACCACCTCCTCACGGAAAACCACGGCAAGAAGTTCGC